>JAAGKR010001167.1:2500-12746 GCA_011419295.1 Clarias macrocephalus
CTTTGTGATTTGTGTAAGTAGACAGATTTTGCATTACATTTTCTGCCCAACAGTTAAATGTCCTCAGTGGAAATCCATGAGCCGTCTTAAAACTGGAGCATCAAGATGTAACTCACATCCTCTAAAATAATTTCACACCCTCCATATAATTTCCCAAAGCTTTTAGAATGAAAGTATCTCATTAATATTAGTGACACTTTTTAATCCTGATCGATAACTCAGGATTAAAGAATGAACAGCTCTTCATTAACACATAGATTACTAAGATTAAGTACTGTATAATTACTGAGTCTTAATCAGTCTTACATTTCTCCTGGAGCACGAATAGCTAACTTTGTCTGTTGTTTCTGATCGCTGTTAATTCTCTACATTTTTCTCCACAGACAAAGAACACAAGATGTGTTTCATCTCCAACTCCAGTCTTTATATCATGTCTAAGGAGTACAAGAACTGGACTGAGAGCAGACAGGACTGCAGAGACAAAGGAGCAGACCTGGTGATCATAAACAGCAGAGAGGAACAGGTGTGTGTGTGTGTGTGTGTGTGTGTGTGTGTGTGTGTGTGTGTGTGTGTGTGTGTGTAAAGCCTTTGTCATTGTGTTGTTATTTACAGGATTTCATCATTAATCAGGTGAAAGACAGAATTCAGGTTTGGATTGGTCTGAGTGACAGAGATACAGAGGGGGAGTGGAAATGGGGGGACAATACAACACTGACCACTGCGTAAGAAACTGATATTATTCTGTCTATTTTTTAAAGATGCAGTTCAGTCAATAATACATTAAAATGACTCCTGCTGGGCAAACTGCAAAAAGTATTCCTTATTATTTATATATATATTTATATTTATATTTCTGTCGTGTCCCAATGTACATCTCAGTAAACAGAGGCTGAGAGGATTCAGTTAAATGTGTGGAATTGAAGGAAACTCAACACTGATCTGATTCTGATTCTCTGGGTTTCAGGTTCTGGGATAAAAACGAACCGAATGATGGAGGTGGTGAAGAGGACTGTGCTGAGTTTTACAGTAATTCAAATAGGAATTTCTGGAATGACAAGAAATGTTCTGAGAAACTACAGTGGATCTGTGAGAAACATCTTCTACAGTGAAGTTTATAGTTTTACAGTAAAAAGGTGTTTCTAGACAAATTAAGCTAAATGTGTATATAGAATAAAAGGCAGTGTTTAATGATAAGTGTATCTCAGGGTATGTTTCATGGTTTGTCAGAGAGAACAGAGTGACAAAAAGTGCACAGAGACTGTTCACGTCTTTTGCTGAGATGGTTGTATTTAAGAGTCCATCTCAGTGTCTCTGACTCTGTTAAATCAGCAGAAGCCTGAGCTCAAGCATGGCTGAAATGAGGTGGATTATATTGGTTTTGCTCCTAGAGTGAGGAACATGTAAATGACTATAAGGGACATTGTTTTTTTTTTTTTCCTTTTTTTCTTTTTTTGCTCCAACAGTAAAGATGAATGTTTTTTTTAAGATATTTATTATTTATTATTATTTAAAACAATTTACATTAAGACATTTGCTATCAAGCGACAGTGGAATTGTTAGAGCAAGTTAGCACAACCTTTCAAGACCAGTGACAAATAAGACCCATACAGAATACATAAGAGAATGCATTGATAAATAGGTAGATAGATATTTTTGTCTATTAATTATGAATAGAAAAACAAGATCTTCATTCAAATAAACTTTTTAATATATGAAGGAAAAAATATATGCACATTTGATTTTTATTTATTTTATTAAAATGTATTTTTAACAATATTTTATTTTTAAATGTTCTAGATTTTTATATGCAATATTTTCCATAATGAAGGTGTATTTTCTGTGTGTGTGTGTGTGTGTGTGTGTGTGTGTGTGTGTGTGTGTGTGTGTGTGTGGTTCGGGTTTGGAGTGAATTTATTATGGCATGTGTTTCTGTGCTTTTATTTTGATAATTGTTTAAACTCATCCTAAACTAAGGCAACTTCATTCTTTAATCACTGATTGAGCCTCCTCTGACCAGTGGCGCCCTCTGTGTCATATACATGATAACATGCAGTAATAATTATATGAATAAGGGAATCTTTTTAAATAATTTAAATACGACAGAAAAATGAAATAGAATGCATTATTATAAAAAAAGAATGTAAATAACCAAATGTTAATGATCATTTAAAAATATCAAATGATTCAAAATGTTAAAACTTAGACATAGTTCCATTACACAAATTATTTTCTATAGTTTTAATAGTAACATTGAACAACATAAATAAATCAGTTTTAATAAAAAGTTAGCTAATGTTACTCTTTTATATGTCAGGGTTAACCCCTAGAGCAGGGGTGTCCAAATCCAGTCCTGGAGGGCCAGTGTCCAACACAGTTTGGTGCTTCTTCTTCTCAAACACAGCTGATTTAACTAATCTGTTAATTACTAGGTTCAGTGGGTGTGTTTAGGTGTTGGTGAATTACAAACTGTTCTGGTCACTGGCCCTCCAGGACTGGATTTGGACACCCCTGCCCTAGAGACTCTTTTTAGGGTTTTTTTTTTTTGTGTGTGTGTGTGTGTGTGTTTTTTGTTAGTTAAAATTAATTTCCCAGAGTGCACCTCGGTCAGGTGATGGGTGCACTCACCTGAACCGAGTTGGCTCATTAGTATGATTATATATAACCTGTTTTAGTGCAGTGTTTTGTCTTGCATTTGTTAGATTATACTGGTGATATGCTGGTTAGATTGTTTGTTAGTTTCATGCCCGTTTATTTCCATTCATAGTTCTTGGATTAGTTTGTATAGATTCTCGTTTGGTTTGTTTTTCTTGTAAAGTCTGTTTATTTGTTTTGTTTCTTTATTATTAAAATGCCTTAAAGAAGTCTTAACCACTGCGTTTATGCCTCGCCTACACCACCAACACTTCCGTGACCATATCTCTTAAACAGTTTTATACAGTACAGACCAAAAGTTTGGACACACTTTCTCATTCAAAGAGTTTGGATTTGTATTATGGCAAGAAAAAAAGCAGCTGTGAAGTGAAGAAAAACGAGTGGCATCATTACTTTAAGAAATGAAGGTCAGTCAGTCGGAAAAATTGGGAAAACTTTGAAAGTGTCCCCAAGTGCAGTCACAAAAAGCATCAAGCGCTACAAAGAAACTGGCTCACATGCAGACCGCCCCAGGAAAGGAAGACCGAGAGTCGCCTCTGCTGCGGAGGATAAGTTCATCCGAGTCACCAGCCTCAGAAATCGCAGGTTAACAGCAGCTCAGATCAGAGAGCAGGTCAATGGCACACAGAGTTCTAGCAGCAGACACGTCTCTAGAACAACTGTTAAGAGGAGACTGTGTGAATCAGGCCTTCATGGTAGAAGATCTGCTAGGAAACCACTGCTAAGGACAGACAACAAGCAGAAGAGATGCGTTTGGGCTAAAGAACACAAGAAAGAACACAAGAAAGAAAATCTTTGAATGAGAAGGAGTGTCCAAACTTTTGGTCTGTACCATATATTTAATATTATCTATGTAGCTAGCGTGTTGCCTAATGTTCAAAAGAAATTAATTAATTAGAATACTGATTAATACTGAAAATGGAGATCCCCTTTTTCTTTCTGGAGCTGTTCTCTCTGTGGTCAGGGTTGTGTAACTCATTTCTGACTACAGTCCTGTGATGGCGATCAATACACACACACATAGGAGCAATACACACATCAGTCTGTAACATCTCCTCCTGTTGGCCAATCAAGACAGAAACTTGTTTGCTTTTATATTAATTTGCATATTCATAACAGCTAATGGCTAAGGACTAACCCAGTCTTCTTCATCTGTTAGTTAGTTTTACTTTTATATAGCTGAACACTGAGGACATCATCGTTAATAATCTTAAAACATGTGTGTCTCAATTGGTGTGTGATGCATTAAAAAACCCAGGTTGTGCTATATGACCAGAAGAACAGGGCGATGGGGTGCAGGAAGATAGCAGGAAGGCTAAGCCTTCCACGGGCCTTATGCATGTGTGGCACATTGCTGAGGTATTAGAAAAATATTTTGAAACCGATTACGCCACCCCGAGGTTAACCGGTGAAATAACCCAATTAAGACACACAGGTTTGTAGGCCAAGTAACCCAGAGAGACGTGTGGACAATGTACAAAACGCCAGGAGGTGGCCCACTAGGACCCGGAGGAGCAGATGATTGCTCTTGCTGTAACCGTTCGTTATCTGCTCTTAACTGAGCTACCATCTCCCTTAACTCACGCAATTCCTCCTCCATACCTATAGCACAAACCTCACTTACCCCCTGAAGAAGGCACACCGGACGCCGCTGCTGTTCTCTCCTCCGGCTCAATGTCTCACCTCACAAAAAAAATAAATCAATCCTAATACAAAAACACTACACAAAAAAAAAACAACAACCACACTTCAGTACACAGAGCAAACCAAATACATATGTACCTGCGTCTCTCCAGAAAAGAAAAAGAAGCCTATCCTGCCGATTACGCCAAAAATGTGGCACAGTGCTGAGGTATTAGAAAAATATTTTGAAACCGATTACGCCACCCCAAGGTTAACCGGTAAAATAACCCAATTAAGACACACAGATTTGTAGGCCAAGTAACCCAGAGAGACGTGTGGACAATGTACAAAACTTTATTTTAGTTCACAATAAAATAATTAAAAGGCTCATTAGCATACAATGCTAAATTTAGGTCAACCGGGCACTCTGTATACTCACACACAACAAAGTAAAAAAACAATACTCTCACAACACAAAAAATAAACCAAATTACAGGCACAAACTTCACAATGGCAGGGACAGGCTAGTTGAAGTACAGGTAGTACGGGTGCACTACACCACAACACAATATCCGTAAGGATTACAGATGCAGGTAGCCGTAGTAGCAGGGCAGCCCCAAACCACTACTACAGTAAGCTATCCATGATCACACTCCATTGGCACGGTGTAACCCCAGAGCTATAATTTACCATATTGCACTCAGTGGGCCTAAGACTTTGGCTGGCATACGCAATGGGGCGCACTCTCCCACCCTGCTCCTGAGAGAGGACCGCCCCCAAACCCCCATAGCTTGCGTCCAAAATAAATGGCAGGGAAAAATCGGCGTAGGCCAGCACTGGGGCTGTTGTAAGCTTGACCCTCAATTCCTCAAAGCTCTTTTGGCACTGTTCTGACCACTCATCAGAAAAGCTCTTACCAGCCCGTACCCGGGGTCCACCACCCGGTGCAGGGGAGCCGCCAACATTGCAAAGCCCTGCACGAAACAGCGATAATAGCTAGCAAATCCCAGGAACGAGCGCAATTCAGACGCACTTGTGGGACACCGCCACTGTGAAACTGCCCCAATCTTACCAGGGTCAGTGGATACGCCCTGAGCGGAAATAACATGGCCCAAGTACTTTACCTCCTTCTGGAAGAACGCGCATTTCGCCAATTTAGCCTTCAAACCCTCCTGCTTCAAATGACCCAGTACAACCTCCAACCGTTCCAAGTACTGCGAAATGGAAAAGGAGAACACCACAATGTCATCCAAATACAACAACTACCCTGTTGATCCCCAAACATCCGTTCCATCAAACGCTGAAAAGTGCTGGGGGCATTACACAGCCCGAAGGGCATACGATTGAACTCAAATAGGCAGAAGGGGGTACAAAATGCAGTCTTGGCTCTATTTCTTTCAAGGACAGGGACCTGGTTGTAACCACTCGCCAAGTCCATAGTGGAAAACCACCCGGCCCCCGTCAAGAAATCGAGAGACTCCTCAATGCGCGGGAGGGGAAAGGCATCCTTCCTTGTCTTCGCGTTTAATTGACGGACAACACACATGCGGAGACTTCCGTTCTTTTTCCGGACAAGGACTATAGGCGATACATATGGGCCACAGCTTTCTCGAATAACGTTGGCTTCTAGAAGCTGGTTGATATGCGACTTGACTACTTCATATTCGGACGGCGGTATCCGCCTATACCTCTGACGAACAGGCACTGAATCCAGTAACGGTATCTCATGCAAAATCAAGTCCATACAACCCAGATCACCCTCATGAGCTGAGAACACGGACTGATAACGCCTCAACAGAGCTCTGACCTCACCCTGCTCTTCCTGAGACAAAATGGACAAATCAACAGCCTCAATCTGCTTTTGGACTGGAGCAACTGTCGTTACGACTTGAGAATGCACAAAAACCGACACTGGCTCTTTTTCAGTTATCCCAGCTGGCAAACTTACCACCTGACCACTATTAAGCGTTCCTAACATTGCACCAGCATACAGCATTACATCTATGGTCCCTACATTGACCATAGGCAAATAAACTGTCCCACGTGGGCGAGTCAGACTGTGCACTAGTGGTTCGCATCATAGCAGTTAACGAGAAACGAGTAGGTACACGCTCCCCATCGCAGTCCCTAGCAAAGTGACCTGATTTCTGACATCTTCGGCACACAATCTGGTTACGACAAGGAGATTGACTATGGGGCTGGGGGGGTCTGTAAACGAGCGATACTTTGAGTTAACTTACTAATCTGTTCCTGCTGTAACCGCAACATTTCTTTAATTTCTCCCAAGTCAGAGACCCGAGAAGACTGAACAGAGTTTTCACAAGGCTCACCCCGCACCCCATACTGAATGCCATATGCAGAAGGAAGTGAATGGCTACGACCCCGTAAACTCCCCGACATACCCTCCCGTTCCCATCGGAGCGCTTCACCCCCATACATCTAAAAGGGTCAGGGTGGGATGACCTCGTACCAATTGCTTAAGTTCTCGCCGAAGGGCATTGTCATTGACATGCTCGATAAACTGGTCACGCAGCAAAACTTGAAAATTTGGCATGGCATAAGGAGACTTTTGCCTTATTTCCTCCAAGAGGCCAATTAGAGCTAGGGAGAACTCCAACAAAGACTCCCCTTCCCGCTGTCTCCTGGAGAAGAAAGCCTCCTGCAAAGAAACATATGATTGTGAGCAACCGTACAACTCTCATAGCACAGAAATAATTTTCACTGGGTCATTACGTTCATCATCGAGGCGGTAACGAATCTCCTCTCGTGCTTCTCCCTCCAAATGGTCAAAGAGGAAGAATGTTCTATCAGATGCTGACATGTGACGGGCCTGCATACAAGCCTGGGCCTCCTCGATCCACTCCTCAACATCAAGACCAGATCTGCCACAAAATTTTGGACACCTTCAATCTCGTGGTACAAAAACATACCTCTCTGGCAGGACAACACACTCATTACTTGATTGTGAGGTGGAAGGAGGGGGCCCACCGGCACCAGGAGGTGGCCCACTAGGACCCGGAGAAGCAGATGATTGCTCTTGCTGTAACCGTTTGTTATCTGCTCTTAACTGAGCTACCATCTCCCTTAACTCACACAATTCCTCCTCCATACCTATAGCACAAACCTCACTTAACCCCTGAAGAGAGCACACCGGACGCCGCTGCTGTTCTCTTCTCCGGCTCAATGTCTCGCCTCACAAAAAAAATCAATCAATTCTAATACAAAAACACTACACGAAAAAAAAGAAAAACAACCACACTTCAGTACACAGAGCAAACCAAATACAGATGTACTCACGTCTCTCCAGAAAAGAAAAAGAAGCCTATCCTGCCGATTACGCCAAAAATGTGGCATAGTGCTGAGGTATTAGAAAAATATTTTGAAACCGATTACGCCACCCCGAGGTTAACCGGTGAAATAACCCAATTAAGACACACAGGTTTGTAGGCCAGGTAACCCAGAGAGAGACAATGTCCAAAACTTTATTTTAGTTCACAATAAAATAATTAAAAGGCACATTAGCATACAATGCTAAATTTAGGTCAACCGGGCACTCTGTATACTCACACACAACAAAGTAAAAAAACAATACTCACACAATGTCATGCACACTCGTAACACGACCGGCACTAGGAACCGGAAGTAATACGGTCGGGTTTTCAGGAAGCATAAAAGGAAACAAGATGGCGCCTCACATTGCTCAGTCATTGAGTTTGCCCATGCCTTTGCTGACGCTACGCAGACTATTCTGGGAGTACTCACCAATTCGGGTTGCTTCTTTGATTGAGTGTGTGTTGCTAGAACGCGGGTTTATTTGTGTAGATCCTTGCTCTTTGTGTAAGAGAGTTCTTAAACTAATCGCGTGGTTATCCTGCCTACTCGCGCTGCTTCCGCGTTTGGGTTTACCATCCACGCTACACGGGCTAACTGTACTACTACAGTAAGCTATCCATGATCACACTCCACAGGCAGGAGCAGATCCACGAAGAAAGAAAAAAAAAAAGCGAAACACAACAAAACGTCAATGTGGAAGACAAATACTTCCGCCTTTAAACGGTTCACCGGCAACACATCGGACACCCTTATCGCACTAGGAAGAAAAGAACCATTAGTAAAATTAATCTTTTCTATAAACCAGACAAAGCGAAACTCACTTACCAGGATGAATCGCTTTATCACGCGAGCTGTACCGTTGCTCACAGCTCACACAATGTCACGCTCGAAGGCGCGTGCGCAGAACAAGTTCCATGGCTAAGCGGTAAACAAACGCCGGTTAACATTACCCGATGCCACAACACACAGCACATAAGAAGCGTGCACCTACCGTTCAAAGAGTGGACAGTCTAACTCCACCAGATATCAATTGGCCACTGGGCACACTAAGGGAAAAGAAATATCGGCAGTTTAGTGTACATGTCTATCTCTCCATTAGCCGCATAGCTACAAACACATACCACACACATTCTGCTCATGCGCACACCATAAGGGCGGTCCTAGTCGTGGCGTATGCCAGGTAAGATAACTCCCGCCTTAAGTATAATCGAGAACCATTCTGATAGACTATAGTGCGTGATGAGTCACTTACCGATAAACCAATAAGGAGGGCCCATCACATTGCCACACATGCCCTTATGAACGTGGGAGTGGTGTTATCCAGAGCCATGTGCTATAGGGCCTCCCAAGAGGATTTGAATGATTCAAATCAGACCCCACAACAAAAGGAGTAAGGATAGCGTTGACCCTTCCTGAAAGAACACCTATTTCTTGTTTGTATCACTTGACCTGAGGCCATATATCTTAGCCATTTATGTAACAAGAAGGGCGGCCCTGTCAACACATCACCATCTGGTGATGAGTTGGGGTAGGTGACAGGGGAGGCCCATGGACAGATTTGGTAAGGCCAAACGAGTAGTTCAGATGAATAGGGTGCTTCTAGGGGTGATCCCTGTTGTTTTTGTCAAGACCTTTATAATTATTCAACCATCATCACTCAGCAAAGTTTGGCCCATAATCTGTTAACTACTAATACCCCTAGTTCACCTACGCAGTTTCGCGTGGTGGCCATAGGTACGGTTCATCATGATTCACAGCCAGTTTTGGCGCTGTGATTAGATTCATGATCAGAGTTGTCATGGTCCTCAATTCAGATTTTGTATGAGTCTTTTGCTTTCTGGATGCCACATTTAAGGTTATATGCTGCTGCATTATCAAATTTAGAGGCAGCTCCTCTCGCATTCAGGAGAAGGTTTCAGAGTTCATGACGTGCATGGGCCTGAACACCTCCCTCTCTAACTGGATCCTGGACTTTCTGACCGAAAGACCTCAAGCAGTGTGGATCGGGAGCTACACCTCCAGCACCACCACACTGAGTACTGGGGCCCCGCAGGGCTGCGTGCTCAGTCCCCTGCTGTTCACACTGCTGACTCATGATTGTGTAGCGACACACAGCTCCAATCATATCATCAAGTTCGCTGATGACACGACCGTGGTGGGTCTCATCAGCAAGAACGACGAGTCAGTGTACAGAGAGGAAGTGTGTAAAGACAACAACCTGGCTCTGAACGTCGAAAAGACAAAAGAGATGGTTGTTGACTTCAGGAGGACTCGGAGCGATCACTCTCCGCTCAGCATCGACGGCTCTTCTGTGGAGATCGTCAAGAGCACAAAATTCCTGGGCGTCCACCTGGAGGAGAACCTCTCCTGGTCCCTCAACACCAGCTCTCTGCATAAGAAAGCCCAACAACGTCTTTTCTTCCTGAGAAGGCCGAGAATGACACAGCTTCCACCACCGATCCTCACCACCTTCTATAGAGGAACTATTGAGAGCATCCTGAGCAGCTGCATCACTGTCTGGTTTGGAAATTGTACCATGTCAGACCGCAAGACCCTACAGCGGATAGTGAGGACAGCTGAGAAAATCATCGGGGTCTCTCTCCCTTCTATCAAAGACATTTACACCACATGCTGCACC
>JAAGKR010001167.1:12766-97435 GCA_011419295.1 Clarias macrocephalus
TAAAGACAACAACCTGGCTCTGAACGTCGAAAAGACAAAAGAGATGGTTGTTGACTTCAGGAGGACTCGGAGCGATCACTCTCCGCTCAGCATCGACGGCTCTTCTGTGGAGATCGTCAAGAGCACAAAATTCCTGGGCGTCCACCTGGAGGAGAACCTCTCCTGGTCCCTCAACACCAGCTCTCTGCATAAGAAAGCCCAACAACGTTTGGTTTGGAAATTGTACCATGTCAGACCGCAAGACCCTACAGCGGATAGTGAGGACAGCTGAGAAAATCATCGGGGTCTCTCTCCCTTCTATCAAAGACATTTACACCACATGCTGCACCGGCAAAGCCACCAGCATTGTGGCTGACCGGACACATCCATCACACTCACTCTTCACCCTCCTGCCATCTGGAAAAAGGTACCGAAGCATTCGGGCACTCACATCCAGACTAAGAAACATTTTCTATCCGCAAGCCATCCATCTCCTTAACACAAAGGGACTGGACTGATAAACACACACACACACACACACACACACACACACACACACACACACACACACACACACACACACAAATCACTCAGACGAACTAAATAACATCTGGACTGAACTGATATACATGCATGCACAATCACACTGATGTACATCCATCTCAATCTGCTCTACCTACCTGTGCTGCTCCTCGCAATTTTTTGCACAATATTTATTTGACTGCTATTTGCACACAATACTCTTGTCAAAATGTAAACTGTTTACAGCTGCTCTTCCCACTACCTCAATTCATCCTTCATCAAAAAAGTACTGTTATGTGTTACATTGTTGTGTCTGTCATGTACCTCTTTGTTTGCACATTTGCACGTGCACTTTGTCTATTGTGTATTTTTGTATAGATATTTGATAGTTCTTCTTTTAGAGTAACTTAAAAATATAAAAATGTAAGTTGTAAATTTATGTTGTTGCATGTATGTAGCACCCTGGTCCTGGAGGAACGTTGTTTCGTTTCACTGTGTACTAACTGTATATGGTTGGAATGACAATAAAAGCCTACTTGACTTGACTTGACTTGACCTTCAGTCTTTTCATCCCCTTTTATCTTTCCTCCCTTCTTTAACCTTTTCCTTCTTCATTTTCTTAAAGTAAACTACCCTTTTCCCTGTGAGACCTCGTCTCGTGTCCATGTTTGTGGTGCCGCCAGTGCAAAAAGGGTCGAACCCATTACACGTGTTTAATGCTCGTGACATGCACAAGCTAATATGGGCCAGGAGCGAACAAATGTACATATTAAAATCTGTGTGGAAGTTCACATGCACATCTGGCTGTAATGAACACTATAGTGTTTAACCAGACATTTTCTCTGTAGGCTATTTTTTCACTCCCCTAAAGCACATGTTGGCATGTTCCTGAAAAACCACAATGCATAAACCCATCTGTGCTAAAGACATGCCTCTGAGTGTTTGTGTGCAGCACATCCTGTGTGAGAGCGTATGCAGGTGTGTAAGCATGTGTGTGTGTGTGTGTGTGTGTGTGTGTGTGTGTGTGTGTGTGTGTGTGTGTGTGTGATGTGCATCCTGTGCGTGGTCTATGTGGTTGTGGTGTGTTTTTTTCACTTTTATCTTAGAGGGCGGTGGTTAACCCTGATCTCAGACCAGTAGAACTTATCTTGCAACCTCACATTTGCACAAAAAGTATATCTACAAATACTTCCATATTTTCTGCAAGAACAATTCAGTGAATTTATATGACAGAATTCAAACTGCTATAAATATATGAATTAATCTTTAAAGCAGCTGGTGAAACGTGTAATAGTCCTGTGTAATAATGTTATGAATGTGATGCATACATCATTTCAACAACAAAGTGACACTGATATTTATATAACTGCTGCACTTTAGCAATAACATGCACAATATGCGTGAGAACAGCAGCTGAAATATCTTCACACTTTGACCACAACAAGCCCCTGATGCTCCTCCTCTGATGTGTTGCTTCCTCTGACTTCCTCTACTGACAGCAGCACATTTACTGTAGTTCACGTCACACAGAGTCGCAGTAACTGCAGGTTTTAGTGAGGATTTTATGGATTTAAGATGTTTCACGGTTCTTCTGAGCGAGTGGATGCGATGGTGGCTATCTATGAGAGTGTAGATGCCATTAGAGGTCACGACCCCGACACAAACACGAAAGATGCTGATGCAGAGAGACGTCTAGAAGCACGACGCACAGGTACAAACTGTTTAGGGTTGAATGGCCCAAAGTGTTTCAAAATGTAGAATGTGCCATACTGTGCAGTTTTTTTAGGGGTCAGTATTTGTGTACAGCATCTTTAATAGAAGAAAACTCCAGGACATTGGAGCATAAGAAAACATTTATTTGAGGTTTTTGAAATCAAAAATATACCTTCACGGATTAAATTATTTATTTAGTGCTGATCAAAACCTAGAATTGTCTTTTAATTTGCCAAATTCAAGGTCTCTCAACTTCCTGTTAGTCATGATGACTAACACACGATGGGAAGGTTCAAGGAGCTCAGTGCAGACCTGAGAAAGAGGATGGTAGATTTACACAAGTCAGGAATTTCTTTTAAATTTACTTCTAAACTACTGCAGATTACAGCAGATCAGTTCAACCTATTGTACATGAATAAAAGTTATTAGGACCCTGTTGGACCCTCAAACCTATCGTAAATGCTTAAAGGGCAGATCAGTGCTAATAAACCAACAAATGTCATTTAACGGCACAAATTTTGACCAAGTAGGATCTGTTAAATATCAAACTTAGTCTATTTATTTAAAACCTGCCCAGTGCCCCGCCCATCACTGCATGCATTTAATATAAAGAGAGCAGTTTCACAGTGACAGCTTGATGAAGGTTCTGAGATGTTCTCCAGCTCACTGCTGAAGCACTTTGATATTAATGAGGCTGTTTAGACTAAACTGTAAATGCTACATGAGCAGGGACAATATGTGTTTTTGTGTCAATTAACCTTAAGGAAGAGACTCTGCATGGAGCCAGTGTTACAGACCGACTGCAGTGTGGGTGGTGCTGCTGTGTGTTCTCTTGTTGACTGCCATCACAGTGTTGTGGATCAAATACAACATCCTGACTACTGAAAACAACAAGCTACAGACCAGTTACAACAACCTGACCATAGAGAGAGACCAGTTACTGACCAGTTACAAAAGCCTGACCATAGAGAGAGACCAGTTACAGAGGGAGAGAGATGGATACCTGAGGACTCTTTGTGATTTGTGTAAGTAGACAGATTTAGCATTACATTTTCTGACCAACAAATAAATGTCCTCAGGGGGATATCCACAAGTCATCTTTATAATCTTTCAATTTATTTCCACAGACAAAGGAAAGTGGTTCAGCTTCAACTCCAGTCTTTATTTCATGTCTAATAAGAGCAAGAACTGGACTGAGAGCAGACAGGACTGCAGAGACAAAGGAGGAGACCTGGTGATTATAAATAGCAGAGAGGAACAGGTGAGAGAGAAAGAGAGAGAGAGACCTTTTATTTATGCCATTTATTATGAAAACAGTTTTGAAACCCCACCCACAACCCAACAACCGCATATCCGTTCTCAGTAGTGTTTCTGTTTTAGTCCATCAGCCCCTATCAAAGTCCATAGCATCTCAGCCACTCAGGTAATGGCAAAGATAGTGTAATGGTGCTGGTCCTCCTCTTTGCACTTAAAGTTAACATTTATCTGTATATAAGAAGACAGAATGTGTCTGATATTGGAGCTCTTATATCCAAGCAGGATAGCTCACATGGGGCGGAGAACTTTCCAAAGCGTGCCAGTTTCATTATGATTACTTTGTTTTTAATCAACAAGCGCACATTTGAGACCAAGACTCGGGGCGCAGGGCAGACAGATGGGTAACTTGGATTGTAGAGCCTCATACCCATAAGCCACTCTTAATCAGTGTACTCACAAGGTTTTGCGTTAACAAAAACATTGCTGCTTTGTTCATTCGGGGGACAGAGTAGATGTTTTCACACCCAACCTGCTCTCCCACCACTAGCAGCACCTCCTTCACCTGTGCTCTTTCCTCTGGCACAAACCATGCTGGAGAGACAGCGGCTCCACCACAGACCAAGAGACCATGGTGGTCTTCTCACACTCTCTCACTCAAAACGTTTATTGGCTGCCAACAAACATCCACTAAAAATGGAAAAACTTACAGAAACTTGAAAAACTTACAGAAACTTGGCAGAACAAAAAAATTGATCTCCAGCATTCTCCTAAAGAGAGAGAGAGAGAGAGAGAGAGAGAGAGTAAAGCCTTTCATTGTGTTGTTATTTTCAGGAGTTCATCGGTAAACAGCTGGGCACCTTTGAGGGTTGGATTGGTCTGAGTGACAGAGATACAGAGGGAGAGTGGAAATGGGTGGATGATACACCACTAACCACTGCGTAAGAAACTGAGATTCTTTCTATGACTATTTTTAAGGTACAATATAATCAATAACTTTAAACTGTACTTATATTTATATTTATGTCATCTCCCAATGTATATCTCAGTAACCAGAGGCTGAGAGGATTCAGTTAAATGTGTGGAATTAAACAAAACTGAACACTGACTTGGGTCTGATTCTGATTCTCTGGGTTTCAGGTCCTGGGCTAAAGGGGAACCGAATGATGTAGGTGATGAGGACTGTGCTGTGATTTATAGTGTTCCAAATGTGACCGTCTGGAATGACATGAAATGCTTCATGAAACAACCCTGGATCTGTGAGAAGAGTCTTTCATAGTGAAGTTCATTATTTTATTATGCCATTCTGTTTTGGCAATACTGTCGCTGACTGTGTAAGTCTTTGTATTTGAAGGTCTCTTCACTGGTGTTATTTTAATGCAGTTAAAAGAAGGGGGAAAAAAACAGACTAGCACTGGCCATTTATTTTTCTTTCCCATAGACTCCTAATGGGATAGTGACAAGTTTCCTCGGAATAAATCATGTTTTATTACAAATTTACATCTAATGAGGGGTTGTGTTTTGAACAGTAAAAGTGTAATTTCCAGAAATAAATTAATTTCCTGGCTACTGGGAATCAGAACCTTAAACATACATGAGTTAATACACACATGAGCAAGTATTGTACAAAAAGCTTTTCATTGTGTTTTTACTATTTATTATTATATTGTATGTACTAATTTACTACATTTGATGAATAAATGTACTGCAGACTGACTGCATGTGTCTTCCTTATTTTTTATTATTATAAAATTTTTCTCTGTGATGGTCAGTTATTAGTCTTTAAAGATGCATTATTTTATTTTATTTAATACTTTATTATTTAAAAATTAAATACATTTAACCTAAAGTGCAGGAACATCTATAATGTAAATTGACAGGGAAAAAAGGCAATTTCCCCACTATCAAAACCTTCTGCACAGTTCATGTTCATTACATTAGATGGCGCAACAGAGTGAGGGCTGTAAGGAATGCAACATCAAGTCTTTATTGTTTCATTTAAAATCTATTGTAGTAGTGTATAAGGGCAAACTTTTACTGTTCTAATGGACATGATTGTGCATACACAAGAAAACAGGAGCTGATTGTGCATACACAAGAAAAATGCATCTGCAACATTGTTCCAGTAGATGTCAGGGTTGTCAAGTTTGGTCAAATATATCTGAACAGGGCTCAGACTCTACATCAATAACATGCAGGAGTGAGGACTTTATGAGTTTTTTAAATAAAAAAAATATATATATAAACGTGGCTTTGAGACTAGACAAAGTAATTAACATTGATACAGATGATGAGCTAACCATATCAGATCAGAACCTACAGCAGAATATTTTACTGTCCTTCAATAGAGTGGACTAATTTCACTAATCTCTTCTGCAAAATTATTACCTTGTGTACTAGATCCTACACATTTTCCCAAACAAATAATACCAGAAATAACTGAACCCCTGAACAAAATGTATTAGCCACGATTTAGGCTGTGCTGTCTCTGTGCTCATTACAGAACAGCTTCTGGTTAGAGATCTGCTTGGGAGGCATGTAGTGACTAGACACTCAACTGATGCAGACAGCTGTTCTCTGACAACTTGTGTAACAACTTGACAACAATTTTGTACCTGATTCTTCAATACACAGGTAGAGCAGAACAAGAGGAATCCAAGTTTAGATAAGTGACTTAAGACGAGAGTGTGTTCAGAAGGCAGAAGCAAGGATTAAAAACCAGGGAATCAATCGGCGAGGTGATGAAGCTAAATTGCACAACAAGAGCCATAGTCAAAAAGGGGAAGCGTGAGATCAAAACCTAGAAAAAAAGGAGCGAGGCGATAATCCAAATCGAGAAACAAAAATGCAGAATTGTGCCAAGAAAGGTACACAATAATCCAACACTGAAGCAGCACTCACCACTTAATGGGCATGAGGTGAGAGGGTGTAGGGGAGCAAGAGTTTCACTGAGCATGGATTTACAATCTTGGTGATGTTAAATGAACCGATGTAATGTGGAGAAAGTGGCGAGCAAGACTCTCTGCTCCACCCTGGCAGATGAAAGCTTGGGTGGACATTGACCTCCTACTCCTGGGAAGGATGGTTGATAAACTAGACAGCACTAGAAGCAGGACAGACCAGTAGATGACAAGACTTGAGAGTTGTGGGCGTACTCTACCCAGGGCAGGAATTTGCTCCAAGAGGAGACATCCCAGGAGGCCATGCATCTCAGGGCAATCTCGAAGGACTGTCTTACCTTTTGAATGAGTGTGAAACCCTGAAGCCAGACGGCCCCAATAAGTTTGTAAAAAATTGAGAGGTGAACTGCAGGCCATGGTCAGAGACAATGTCCTTAGGGAGGCCATGGAGCTTGAAGACGTGAAGTATCATGAGTTTGGTGGCCTTCTTGGCTGATGCCAGTTTTGGCAGGGGGATGAAGTGAGTAGTTTTAGGGAACCGATCCACCACAGTCCTAATGCAGATGTGGCCATTGGAGATGGGTAACACTGTGACAAAGTCCAGAGCAATGTCAGACCAAGGGCGGTACCGGCCACACAGCTGAGGCCATGTTGACATGTTTGCACCTCACACAGATGTAGCATCCCGCCACAAAGCTGGAGACATCCTCCTTTAGCGTGGACCACCAAAAACACTGCTGGACTTGCCTCAGGGTTCAAGCTGAGCCAGGGTGACAAGAAAGTTTGGTGCTGTGCGCCCATTACAGGACCTGCAAATTCAGATAGAGGGGAATGAAGAGGTGATTAGAGGGTGTGCTACTTGGCCCCAGCTCATGAGATATGATGCCGACCTCCATGATGAACTGACAAGAATAGGTCCGGGATCATGAAGATAGTGGCAGACGTGAACCGTGTCTTAAGTTCGGTGAAGGCTTTCTCAGATTCCCTGTTCCAACAAAAACGGGTCTTGGGGAAGGTAAGGGCTCTCAGGAGAGCAGTGATGGAGCTGTGGACCCAGATGAAGCGGCAGTAGAAATAAGCAAACCCCAGTAATCTTTAGAGTTCCTCTTATGAGATGGGCATGGACCCAAGAAACAACGCAGGATTTGCTGAATTTGTATCGAGGTACTTTGAGGGAACATGGGTGAGATCCTGTGGAGACAGGGCTGAGACCCTCAGGCCGAGAAGAGGGGTCTGTGAGTGATCGATTGGAAAGGGCTTACATTGATGGCCTGGACCTTGAGATGGGTCTCCAAGGGCAGCGAGGTGATTCCCAGAGCCTTGGCTGAGGTTGCTGTAAATAGGTTGAGTTAATCAGTGCCTATACCAGGTGGGTCAGTTCATGGATGAGGAAGATGGGGAGTAGCCGGCACTGGTCTGGGAGTCTTTACAGAGTCATGCTTTCATATGCTCCCAGCAGAACTTGAGGGATCCTCTTAATAGCTCTTAAGTAGATTTAGAAAATGTAGTAGGAATTAAGGGAACGGTCCTCTCCTGGCTCAGATCCTATTTGACTGATCGTTATCAGTTCATAGATCTAAATGGTGACTATTCTGCATGTTCTCAAGTGGAGCATGGTTTTCCACAAGGTTCAGTTTAAGGCCCACTGCTTTTTTCTCTTTACATGCTTCCTCTGGGCAACATTATTCATAAGCATAGTATTAGTTTTCATTGTTATGTTAATGACACACAGTTATACGTCTCAGCAAAACCAAATGAGAAAAAACAGCTTATTAAAGTTGAGCAATGTGTGCAGGACATAAAAGATTGGATGTTAATTAACTTCTGCTTAATCCTGATAAGAGACTAGAGGTCATAGGACCACAAGCAGCTAGAAGCAAGCTTTTCGATCACATTGTAACTTTAAATGGCTTTTCTGTTCCATCAACAGAACTATTCCTCACTAGAACCAGAAGAAACGAGCACATCACCCCTATATTATCCACACTGCATTGGCTCCATGTGAAATTTTGCATTGATTTTAAAATACTACTATTGACATATAAAGCATTATATGTTCTCGCGCCACAGTATCTGAGTGAACTGCTAGTGTCTTACGATCCGCCACGCCTACTTCGATAAAAGGATGCAGGCTGCTTGTCAGTACCATGTACTATAAAAACCACAGCCGGAGGGAGAGCTTTTTCTTACAAAGGCCCAAAGTTATGGAATAGTCTTCCAGTCTTCTCAGACACAGTCTAGTCTAAGTCTAGGCTAAAAACCTATTTATTTAGCCAGGCATTTTTGTAAATAGATTTGTCTTAAATCAGCAGGTAAAGAAGCAGATCTGAGGGACTCATGAACGTCGAGTATTATGATGAACTGGTACGATTAGATGCTGTCTTTCCCATTCTCACTGATCACTCAGGTTTGTTGACGGTGAAGTGATTGGTCACTTTACATCTCAGGAAGCCCTCATGTCTGTGTTTCCTTCTTGCTTTCCCTTTTAGTTATACTGTCATAGTTAGTCCTGCTGGAGTCCCTGCTTGCACTTTTTACTAAATATACATTCACTTTCTCTCATTGATCTTTCAGGTTTGTTGACGGTGAAGTGATTGTTGACAGGGAATGATTGTTGACATTGTGTGTACATACCTAATTGCCACCTCTCCTTCATTCTGCTCTCTTCTCTTCTCCTCTTTCTCTCCCTCTCTCTCTTTCCCTCTCCCTGTCTCTCTGTCGAGCTATACATGTCACTCTTGAGCTGCCAGTGATCCAAACCTCCCTCTGCCCCCTGGACCTGTCTGACTCGTCCAGGTGTTCCGTTTCTGGCTCGAGATCTTGTCGCATAGATGCCCTGTGTAGTCTGTCTGAGACTGCAGTCTCAATAGTTCAGGACTGGATTTTCCTATAGTCTACCTGAGCCTGATAACGAACTGGAATGCATATCAATTTAAGCACATCTCTTGTTATACTGAACTTTCAGTCTCACACAGTATAATGCAGATCAATCCCTGCTATCTGTTTCTCCCAATTGAGAAGGGGTTCCCTATTGAGTCTGGTTCCTCTGAAGGTTTCTTCCTAATGCCATCTGAGGGAGTTTTTATTTGCCACTGTCGACATCATCCTCAGCTTGCTCATTAGGGACAATCTTATCATTTTGATTCATACACATTCACATTTTATACAAACTTAAATAAATTTTTTTTATTGTGTAAAGCTGCTTTGTGACAATGTGTGAAAAAGCAATGAATAGATGACCCAATTTCATGCAGTAGAAGTAGGCTCCCTCCACTTGGCGACACCGTCGCTCCTCTGGTGAGATGCGGGTCCTGTCAGTTGCATGTGTCTCTCTTGATTGCATGTTCTTGGTGAGGGAGGCGTGATCTTGGGTGGTGATATTCTGCCTGGTCTCCGGAGGAAAAGACGCAAATCCACCCATCCAGCCAAATCCATGAGCTCTTGGAGCGAGGTGGTGAGCTCCTAGGAGACTAGTACATCCTGAAGCTCCTCTGACAGGCCCTCGAAGAACCCATTGCACAATGCGTGATCATTCCACCCACAGAGAGCCAATGTTTGTAACTCTACAGCAAAGTCATAAGCCGAGTGAGAATCTTGGCAGAGCTTCAGTAGCTTTCGTGCAGCCTCTCTGCCGTGACATGAACAGTGAAACACCCACCTCATCTCCTTAGAGAAGTCCTCAAATTTGGAACAACAAGGATCACGGGCATCCCAGAATGCTGAGAGTGATCATGTACTCCAGCTTGGAGTATCCTGTGTTTAAGGTCGAGGTCTGCAGCTCAAAGATCAATGAGCACTGGGAGAGAAAGGAGGGACACATGCCTGGATCCCCTTTATAGGTTCTCTTTGTGGATCTCATCGCATATTGAGATCTCCACCTTGAACAGGAGAGAGTTGGAGCTGTCAGAGCTGGGTTATGACCAGTGGCGGCCAGTCAATACAGTGCCTACCTTAAAGTTAGGCAGAGAAGAATGCTACTTTAACATGTAGTTATTTAACATAACAATTATTTATTTTAATAATTAAATAAGGTCTGTATTCTGCTGTATTTCTTAATATAATTTATTAGCAATTTTTAAAAAAATCTAAACTGTATTACGTTCATTTGTGTTCGTGTACGCGGGGCGCCAGACAAATGAGTGTCTATGTATGCACGTAAATTTTTCAAAAGCATGTGACTTGAGGCTGCGCTGTAATTGGATCTTTTCAAATCATCCTTGGGGCGCAGCAGTGTGCGCCCTGAACCCTCCCTTTTTTATTCTTAGTAAATCAATATCGTTTTTAAATATTTGGGCTCATGTGATTGGACCATTCTCAACGAGTCTTCCAGCACTTCTTATGGCAAGCGGAACTGCTGATTGGATGTGATATGAGTCTGCCTTTATTTTATACTAGTAGTAATGATGCTTAATCACCTGATAAATGGCTATTTACAGGCAAGTATTAAAACTTAAATTTTCATTTTTCAATTTTCATTTTGTTTGCCCACACCCCAAAAAAATTTTGCACCAGCCGCCACTGGTTATGACATCAGTAAGAACTCATCTGGCTCTAAGCACGTTCCCTCCAATTTAAACGACAACTCAAGACATATCTGTTTCTCCAGTACTTGGACTAAGTGCAATAATCTTCCTAATCTGTATGTATTT
The DNA here is from genome assembly GCA_011419295.1 of Clarias macrocephalus. Taxonomy (NCBI): domain Eukaryota; kingdom Metazoa; phylum Chordata; class Actinopteri; order Siluriformes; family Clariidae; genus Clarias; species Clarias macrocephalus. The sequence continues at coordinate 23,784 of JAAGKR010001167.1, forward strand.
TGACTGTGGGAGGAAACCGGTTTAAATGGAGGAAACCCACCAAGCACGTGGAGAACATGTAGACTGTCTGCAGGACTCTAACCCACCACCCTTGAGGTCCAAGACCACAAGGCTAACCATTAAAGGCTTTAAATTAAGCAAAGCTTGTGATTTCTTACACTCTCAATAACTTCTCAAAAACAAATACAGCAAGACATACTGTAAAATGCATTTATTATGAAACAAGAATTTAAAAGTACAGTGAAATCATTTAATATACAACATCAGACGTAGCCAAAAAATGTCATTAAAGTGCGCATGAAAACATACTAATGTGCAGATAGTAACTAATGCAATAATTAACTCCCAAGTGAAAGTTTAGCTACAAAATATTTCCATTGCGTTTGTGCACTAATCATCAACTACATCTAAAAGAACATATAAAACATCTAAAATCTTTTCTTTTGCAGAGACTTAAATTGAAATTGTTTTCTCGCATATCCAATAAGCACTGACAGAGCATGAATCATCATTCCATGTGTTTAGGATATCCACTACAGGCCGCCCGTCATCCGGACTGAAACCAGTCGCTGCACAGTCCTCTTTCCCATTGGTATTATTGGGCTCCCAAGTCCACCAGTAGCTGGATGCGCACACACACACACACACACACACACACACACACACACACACACACACACACACACAGAGGATCAGCACATGTAGAGCTGCAGATTAAAAGCAAATCATCAGCAGATCAGCAGTTTGGTGTGTTCTTACACAGTGATCAGTGGTGTACCGTCCACCCATTTCCACATGGCCTCCATGTCTCGGTCACTCAAACCAATCCAAGCAACCTTTCCTCTTCTTAACATCTCAATGAAGTCCTGTTGAGGTAGATTCAGATTCAGCCTTCACATGAGGTGTTACTGCCATTAATCAATATGTCTCACCTGCTCTCCTCTGCTTGTTATGATCACCAGGTCGGCAGCTCTCTCTCTGCAGTACCGTCTGCTGTCTTTCCAGCTCTTCTTCTCAGTCGACATGTAGTAAATGCTGGAGTTAAAGTAAATCCATCCCGGCTTGTTAATATGTTCCGCTGTTTATGAAATAGATTCATATTTGGAACATTTTAAATTATATTTTAGTCCACAATGAGTAAGCAAGGGTGCACATAGTTTCTGCCATATATATCACTGACCGATGTCAGAAAGTCTGTTATGGAGTTCCTCTCTCTTCTTCTCTAGCTGATTTTGCACTTTCACCAAGCCGCTGTAGTTGGTGTGTAAGTGGGTATAACAGCTCAGAAGCTGTTCGCAGTCTGTAGACAGCGTCTGATTGTTGCACTGATCTTCCGGAAAGGCGACTAAAAATTCAACAATCATGGACAATTCAAATTAATAACTAAGACTAAGCTGGTAATAATATAAAGTAACATTAGGCGATTGCTAAGCCCCCATGTCATCATGTCACCATAACAACTTATGTTCATATAAGGGCAATAAAATATAGTTAGTTAAGAGTGAACTTAATTAGTTAAGAACTGAATAATTGAATCTTTAGCTGTAATTTAATTGCATATCAAGAGGACATCAGCAGTTTAAACTAAAAACTGAACGTACAGTGCAGTCTGAGGACGATGTTGAGAGTCGCTTGAAGGATACACATCAGACCGAGGCACAGTGCACTAAGCCAGAACGCTCCTAAAAGATTCACAACACACAAAAACAAATATATATGTGTGTATCCCCTTTTTTTCACCATGCAATTATTTCTTTCACAAAAAAAATTATTCTTTGGATTTAGGAGGATAAGTTGCAGCCAGGTGCTACTAATCATGAGCTCTTAATAAACTGATTATTAGTAGGTGTGCTGACCTCCATGAAAGCTGAAAACACACAGAAAAAAGTTTGCTGGTCTGGAGCATTCGTGTGTAACACAATGCTAAGAGTGACATACATAAGCAGTGGTCTTAGAGAAGCAACCGTTGCTGTAAGGGTTATAAAACCATTGAGAGCATTCAAGACAGTTGAGTGGACGTCCCAGCATATTCGCTCCAAGGGCAGACCGTGCAATGCTCAGAGAAATATAATGGCATCTTTAAGTGAGAGGTATAAATTAGGGAGCAAGTGAACCTTTTTTTTCTGAAGTTGAATAATACATATGATGAATGGAGCAAAACTCCAAAAGATGAACCCCAAAACTACAACAGGACCTACAACAAGTGCTACATGGAAGGAAACAGGGTCATAGGCGGCCAAGGCTTGTTGATGCACATGGGAGTGAAGGTTGGTCCGTGTTGTCCGATCCAATAGAAGAGATACTGTTGATGAAAGGTTCAAGTTCCAATAAAAAGGTGTGAGAACGACTCAATATTAAGCGGGTGGTCGTGATGTTATGGCTGTACATATAGTATATATACTTTTATATATTTTTCAGTATAGGTGTGTGTGTGTGTGTGTGTGTGTGTGTGTGTGTGTGTGTGTGTGTGTGTGTGTGTGTGTGTGTGTGTATTCTTACCTCTGTATTGAGCATCTCTCATGTAGGTTTTGCCCATTCTCTCTGTGCTCTGGTACCAAAGAGCTTCGTTATGCATTTCCATTTCCACTTCAGGGACTGGAAGACTCCAGCACTGAAACCTTTTCATACAGGTTAAATGGATATAGTGTGTATGTGAGAGTCTGTGTGTTTGTGTACCACCTGTGCATTGCCATATGATTGGCGAGAGATTGTGTTAGATAAAATGCTGTGACAAACAGGAAAATTGCGTCTCTGTTTTTGCTGCATTCATGACGTAAAGCTGCAGATCATGATATAGTCAAAAATCTAAACATTTTATCATGAACGGACCTAAACCTGAAAATATCCAAGTTTTTATTTATTTATTTATTTTGTATTAGTCATTATTACAGTACATCAGGACCTAACAGCAGCCTACTGTATATTATTCTATTAGTAATTGCTGACGCACATCCGGGTGATTAAAGACCGTTATTCTTACACCCAGTTAGTTGAGTGAGTGCACATGAAAAAAAAAAAAAAAACTGATCTACTGTAAGATCTGCGAAACAGATAAGTTCTTGTATGTCACAGTACGTTATCTAACACAATCTCTCAGCAGTCACAGAGCCGCACTAAAACACACACACACACACACACACACACACACACACACACACACACACACACACACACACACATACCAGGCTTACAGAAATCTAGTCTAATAAACAAGTCTAATTAAAGATGCTGGTCTTTTATTTTTTTTTCATTGAGGCCCAACTTTAAAAGTTCGAAAATTTCCCCAGGTAAATTTTGTGGCCATAACTTTTCCATTCTTAAGACGATTCTTTTGCACATTATACATATTTTTTTTTAAACATTTTGGTCAGGAAGGGTGAATTAAAACATGACTTATATTTGTAGCTGTAGTTATTTAAACGCCACGTTTCCCATTCATTCATTATTCACTTCTTCTATATTACTATATAGTACAAGTTGTGACCTGAGGTACTACCTGCTTCATTCACCTTGTACTAAGTGGCCTATCATTAATCATCATTAACAAATAAGACACAAGGCGGCACGGTGGTGTAGTGGTTAGCACTGTCGCCTTGCACCGCCAGGGTCCGGGTTCGATCCCCGGCCAGGCTCGATTCCCGTCTCTGTGTGCATGGAGTTTGCATGTTCTCCCTGTGCTTGGTGGGTTTCCTCCGGGTTCTCCGGTTTCCTCCCACAGTCCAAAGACATGTAGGTTAGGCTAATTGGCGTTCCCAAATTGCCTGTAATGTGAGAGTGTGTGTGTCTGTGTCCTGCGATGGATTGGCACCCTGTCCAGGTGGACCCTGCCATGTGCCCTAAGTCTCCTGGGATAGACTTCTGAATAAGGATTAAGCGGTATAGATGATGAGTGAAATAAGACACAAAATGCATTTATTTTGAAATAGCTGTCCAGTCGACCTCATAAACCTGAAGGAGATTCACCCCAGCTTCCTGATATCAACAACTGTTCTCAAAATAGATTAGGGTTTGTTCTTTTAGACATGTAAGATTTTAATTCAAGTCTACCAATGAAATCAGTGTGAAAGTGGTATAAATAAACTAATGTTACATCTTAGCCAATTAGATTTGCTAATAAGCTATCTTACTGTATGTTTAGGAAAGTAATGTATAAAATGATGTCATTAAAACTAAGCACTACCAGGCCAGCTAACATTAGGCTGACCATTATATAACTCCAGTTTTCTATAATGTTATCAAAAATTTATAGAATTGTTAGGCTAAATCACTAGCAAGTTAGCAAGTGCCTAGTGCTGTTAGTGCACTCAAAATTTGGCACAGGGACATTCTGCCACCATTAGTGATGTACTCTTGGCCAGTCGATTGTGAGAAGCCAGTGTCACCGCTCTCTATGACCCCTGATGTAAAGCCCAATGCCAGATGATTATATGTCAAAGCCTACAGTACCAAAGCAACCTCCCAGACAGGATGCTTGACAACAGGATCAATTAGCCCTCCCTCTTGCACCACTGCTCTCAGAGGTGGCCCAGCATACCTACGATGCCCTGCAATTAAAGGAGCCTTCCAACTACAATAGATTAAAGAATCGTAATCAGAAAGAGCTTTATTGCTAAGTACGTTTGCACGTACAGGGAATTTGTTTTGTTGATCCAGAGATGAGAAAACATTGTAGCGTCATCTGCAAATTTCAGGAGCTTGACAGAGGGGTCTGTAGAGATGCAGTAGTTTATGTAGAGGCAGAACAGCAGTGGGAAGAGAATACATCCCTGGGGGTCTCCAATGTTGGTGATGTGGCTGTTGGACATGAATTTCCCCAGTCTTACTAGCTGTTGCCTGTCTGTCAGAAATCTGGTGATTCATTAACAGATAGAGCTAGCTGGGTTAGTTTTGTCATGAGCAGTGCTAGGATGATTGTATTAAAAGCTGACGTGAAATCTACAAACAAAACCCTTGCATAAGTCCCTGGTTTATTCAGATGTTGCAGGATGAGGTGTAGTCCCATGTTGACTGCATCATCCACAGACCTGTTTGGTCTATAAGCAAACTGCAGACGGTCCAGTAAGGGTCCAGTGATGTTCTTTGCATAAGCCAACAACAGTCTTTCAAATGTATTTATAACCACAGATGTTAGGGCAACTGGTCTGTAGTCATTAAGTCCTGTGATTTTAGTTTTTTTTTTTATTTTATTTTATTTTTTTTTAATGGAGATGATTGTGGAGCATTTGAAGCAAGAAGGGACTTCACATTTCCAATTATGGAGGGGGAGAGAGGGTGGTTGCCGGTTAATGGTGATAATGGTGGTGTAGGGTGAAATTCTTGCATGCTATGGACTAATTCCTGTCATCCCTGTGCCTCTAATTGTAGGAGGAGACTGCCCTGGGTGTCCAAGCTGATAGAGGTGAAAAAGTAGACCAGATGCTGGAGACAAAGTCTTCCCTGTCCCAATCCAATGAGTTGTGCTACTCCTGCATGCTCCTGCAAGAATTGTAGTAATATCTAATAACCTTAGTAGTAGAACACACTATTGTAGCGCAGCCACATCGTTTTTTTTTTTTTTTATAGGATTGGTATCAGCAGTCTAACAAAAAGAGGTAAAACTGCTATGCCGTGTAAAAATTGCACCCGATATGGTTGTATGTCTCAAAGACTGTGTTTTGGTTCAAAAATTCAAAGAAAAAACTATAACTACACTAAAATCACCTTTGAATGATTCACATAACCACATCCTCTAGATTTTTAAGGCTTCTGAAACCACAAATGTATTCTATCTATTAAAATCTCGTCTGACACCCCAACACATACAAGAGTGTATTTTATTTTAATATCTTTTGGAGCTGAATATTAAGAAACCAAAATTACATCATTTGACTATATCTGTTACTGCATGATGTAAAATTTCACAGAAAATTCAATCAGCTAAACCAGAGTCGTGTCACGTTAGGGACTTGTGGTTAAACCAGCAAACCTCAACGCACTCATAGCATGAGCAACACACATACTGTATATGACAGCCATGCAGAGGTAGTCAAAAATGGCTTTAAAAAGTCACAGGCAAAGAAACAAAGTTTCAGTGGATAGCTGAGCCTTCGTCTTTGGAGATCTGGCAGAAATTATAAAGATATAAATGAAGGTCAGATAGAGGTCGTGCTCTGTTCTCACCTTCCCATTGACATTTATTTATCAGTATTTTACTGTTTCAGACCCAATAATTCAACTTGTTTTATATATAGTCAGGAAAGTCAAAGCGGGGAATCAAATGTAACACCAATTCATGAAGATTATAACAATAAAATCACATTAAGGACAGTTTGTACATTGTGGCTCCCTCTACTGCCTGAAACCTAAATTGCAGTTAAAAAGAAAACCATAAGAACTTGATAGGCCTCCTCATTTCACTTTCTCTTCATCTTTCTGTTGAAACTATTTGTAACTTGTTTAGAATATATTAATATTTATAATTAAAGTGAGCTGGCTTTAGAGACAGACCCTATTCAAGCCGCTCTATTTTGTCTGGGGCTGGAGATTATTTCTGGCCCAGAAAATAGCACATTCATTCATAGATACAGGCAGGTTCATAAATATTGTAATAATAAGCCTTTCTTCACCAACACTTTGAAATTTACACGAAACACTCAAAATAGGATCAAAGTCAAGACTTTCAGCTTTAATTCAAGTGTTTTGACAGAATTGTGACATTAACACCAGTTTTGTGGTGGGGCAAAAATAATGGAACAAACTAACATAATTGCAAACATACAGATAGTCTTTACTACTTGGATGAAACTGCTTGGCAGTCAACAACTACCTGAAGTCTGGAACCAGGAACATGACGAATGCTGAGTTTCCTCCCTCGAGATGCTTTTGTGTCGGGCCATTACTGCAGCTGCCTTCAGCTGCTGCTTGTTTGTGGGTCTTATTCACAAACAAGACTGAGTGCAGAAAGTAAGTGAAACAGTAAGTGAAACACATGCTCCATTCCTCACTGGGCCACGGAACAGCATCCCACTTCCTTGCCTTGAGAAGAAGAGAATTTGCAAAAATTTTGCTGAATCTAAACACTTGTGAATGCATCCTGCTACTTTCTGCAGCAGTCACCATGTTTGACATATGATGTGGGCTGCTTTGTATCATGAGCTGTAATAAAGACATTTATTTATTTATGACATTTACCAATGGCCTCCTCTTTAAAAAAAAAAAAGAAAAAAAGAAAAGAAAAAAAGTGTGTGACAGCATAAAAATGCTCAATTTACTCCACAATATAATAATAATAATAATAATAATAATAATGACGACTTATCAAAAAAGGTTTTATTGTTAAAATATTCCCTTTATAAGAATAACAAACATAGTAGTAGGAAATCAATCATGCACATAATATTAATAAGCACACATGACAAAAAATAATCCATCATTTTCATTAAACTTGACAGTAAATGTAAAACGTGCAACTAGGAAAATTAAATAGAGGTCCTTCATGCTCTAAACATGACTGAAAGCAATGCATTGAATATTACAGATTAGTTACAGTCTGTGCAAAGAACTGTCACTAAAATGAAAAGTCTCAGTTTTATATCATTATGCTAATATTGTCTGACATTCTCACAGTGATTTACAGTAATCAAGACAAGTGCATCATTCTGAGGTACAAAATGGTTTACGAAAGCTATCAGTGGCCATATGGGATGAACTGGCGTTTTTGTCTCCACCTTGTGGTTGCCAACGTGTAACTACAGCGAGAAGCCGGTCAGTACCGCTCCAGTCACGATCATACAAAACGCCAGGATGAGAACCAAGTAATTCTTCAGTCCCTGATGAGAAACGGACATTTTAATACACAAAAAGAAAACAGATACATGCATTCACAGACAGGAACACACACACACACACACACACACATACACGCACCTTCACTTCCTTAAAAACTACGACTCCCCATAAAGCTGCAATAAGCCCAGGAACCTGCCAAAGTAACACAAACAACAGGAATTCATTCAAAGAATGAAAGTGGACATTTACGACGGAAAATTCTTAACTTAAAAAGTGATCATCCAAAATCGTGCCACTTACCGTAGTGATGATCGGGAAGCTCACCAGTGGCTTCAGGTAGTGATTGGCCAGAAACCAGCAGCATGTGGCCACGCCCCACATCAACCCGGAAACAAACCCTGAGCGAGACACAAAAATCAACCCCAGAGCTAGATAATGGCATCCTGATCTACAAAACGGCAAAAAAAAAAAAAAAACATTCAGCAGTGTCCTACCTGGGAGCACGGCTTTAGGGAAGACTTGAGGTTTGTTCCTTTTGAAGGCGCAATAGATGAGGAAGTACACAGTGCTGGTGAAGAAGATGCCACTGAAGTGAGCGAAGACATAATCCAGATCTGAAGAAAAAAAAAACCTGCAGTTAGGCTACAAATACATACATATACACAGTAGGATGCACATGAATAAACACAAATACATTATGCAAAGGAAGGAGACTCCAGTGTTCGATCTATGAAACAGAATTTTTGTGTGGCTTTTTAGAACATGATCATTTATAGCTATGTTAATATAAGGGATACAAGAAAATGACCCAGGATGGTGATGCACAACTACCTGCATAAAAGCTAAATTTAATCACAGAAGTCCGCAATTTATTACAGGTAATACACACATAATCTGGAGTTTATTTTTAAAATACATTTGTGGTGATAAATAAATATTGAAAAACATCTTCTTAATGAGAATTTTTCATATTATAAGGTGCTTGCCTAGATAAACACTGAATAGAATAAGGTACATTAGATATTTCACTCTACATCAAAATGGAACAAGTGCCAAAATGTACAGTTCCTCGAATTACCACTAGGTGGCTCCAAACGCAAGTCAATCTCCAAGTCAAGTCAATGTTTGCAGCCTTGTATTTATACAGTTATATAAAAATATTATTATTATTATTATTATTAATTAAAATGATTAAAGGCATAAATCTATGCATTATGAGTGTCATCTGCACTGCAGGTGTCAAACCACTATGCTATCTGCCCCTGGCTTCATTTGTTCCACCCATTTGCTCATTTATGGATTAACTGAGGTTTAGTCAGAGTAGTCAGAGTCAGCTCTTATGCCAAGATGTCGACGACCAGAGCTCCCACATTTGAGCTTCAAAACCGCTCTTCAGAAAACCTGTTGTGGGTGACGACATTTGGGATTTATCCAGTTTTATTTCTTTCTTTTTTTTTTATTTAATTTTTTTTTTTTTTTAATTTTTTATTTTTTTATTTTTTTTATCCAGTCTATGGATATACCTTGTTTCTCAAAGATTCCACAGCTTTTGTATGACTGTACTTTATTAATAAGTAGAACATTATAAGAGAAATACAACACTCTGGTGTGTCCTGCTATAGGAAAATAATCGCAGCGTTAAATCAAACATAAGAAATAGAAAACCGTTGACCTGGTCTTACCAAACTGGCTCGCGCCATAAAACTGGCTGTCCTGCTGACTGGCATGGTATTTGATGTACAGCATAGGGATGAACGACGAGCCGTAGAGGAGTCCTGCGACTACGGCAAATGCGGAACCGCTGAAGAAAAGCAATCGTTAGTTAGACCAAAGAAGAAAAAAAAATCTACAAAATCCGGCAAAATGAAGAAAGAATATTTTAATCTTCACCATGTGTTATATTTCATAGTGAAAGAAAATCTCTTGCTAATACATTTCTTTTTTCCTGACTATATACCAGCAACATTTCTTATGAACCAGTAAAACTATAGTACATGTTGTCCTCTTATCTCTCCATCTGACTGGTTATTTCCTGATTCAGTGAGACATTCCTCAGGTGTTATTATTTCTATACTCACACCAGGCGCTTGGTGAGGGGAGGCAACATGTCCACCCACGAGTTATCTGAGGACGCGTGAGAGTCAGTGTTCACACTCTGGAAAAACAGAAGATCACAAAAACTTATTGTTTTTGCAACAAACAACCAACAAGAACAATACCATTATATAATAAAGAGGAAGTTTTAGATTAACAGCACAAATTACACAGAATTAAAAAAAAAAAAGTTAAATACACGATAATGAAAAGACGTACGCTGTCTATGAGCAGAGGCGTCTCTTCCGACGTGGCAGGTCTCTGACCGTCACTCTTCACAAAGAAAAACACTATGGCGCTGTGGAGACACCGAACATGTGATTAACACACTTAGAAAATGAAAAGAAGACACAAATTGTGTGTGTGTGTGTGTGTGTGTGTGTGTGTGCGCGAGTGTGTGTGTGCGAGTGTGTGTGTGTGCGAGTGTGTGTGTGTGCGAGTGTGTGTGTGTGCGAGTGTGTGTGTGTGCGAGTGTGTGTGTGTGCGAGTGTGTGTGTGTGCGAGTGTGTGTGTGTGCGAGTGTGTGTGTGTGCGAGTGTTTTGTGTGGTACCTAAGCAAACACAACCCGGCTCCGCAGTAGTTAAGCGTCGGTTTGCTGACTTTCTCCACCTCGATACCAAACCATCCGAATCTGAGGATACAGTAAGACAGATTTTAGAAATGTGAGAAATTGCAGATATTAAAGCAGAAACCATCATCAGTCTGGTTTCATTTACACTTACACACTCCCACCATGCCATTGCCTCAAACACTAGACACAATGTGACTACATTTTCATCCATCCAGAGTTGCATTATTTCACTGAGAACTTGTCTTGATAACGAGAGTCGAATCACTTTGTAAACTCTTTCAATGAGGTAAAGGACTCTGGCGGCCAGTTTATTCCTCACACGCTTCCAGAACCACTCCTTCACACTCTTGATATATGCCCATGTCATCAGGGAGAAAAAACTCCATAGATGTGATGTACTGGTCATTCAATACATTCAGGTGGTCATGTGACTTTATTTTATTGCCACATAACGTTGCTGAGTCTCGACCTGAGCGACTGAAGCAACCCCAGATCATAACCCCGCCTCCAGAGGCTTGTACAGTGGACACTATGCATGATGGGAGCGTCGCTACCCTGGCGTGCTCCTCACTCTGGAATAGACTGATCAGATCACAAGACCTTTTCTTTATTGCTCCAAAGTTTAATCTTTAGCAAACTGAAGTCCGTTTTTTTTTTATGTGCCTCACTAACACGTGGTTTTCTTATGTGTAAGAATAATGCTATTACTTTCAGTATTAAACATGGCTCTGAGTTCCACTATTGACGTAACATCACCAAGTCACCTCCAAACACATTTATTCATGATTTGTTTCCACCACCGTTCTTCTAGGAAGTTGACGGTTCAGCACTATCCCTTTCCAGGCTTTAAGAAGTTCTCGATCCAATTCCAGTCACTTCGGCATTAGTTAGTTTAGTTAGTTGTTCTCTTTGCTTGATTCAGGCCAATAATTTGACCTTTATGAAATAGAGTAACACGTTTTCCACAAGCACGGGACACATCTTCCAACATGGTTGTTTGAGAAATCAGAAGTTACTCACTACATCAGTTAGGCTTAAAAAGAATGAATTGTTGCAAGCCAAGGCATTTTAATCACTCCATCAACTATCTGATTAAAGGATTCTTAGGCATTTGCTCATTTAACTTGATTTGACTTTTATTTGCCAATCGGTATGATACAATCATTTCACTGACCAACACACAGAAATGTTGGGTTTATTAGTTTTTATGTTTTTTTTTTTTTTACTCTGAACTTACCGTGAGCTGGCCCAGCCCATCAGTAGGTTGAAGGAAGCCCATATCAAAAGGCCTAGGCCGAGACCGATGGTCTTAACTATGGGCACTACTGTGATATTACCTAAGGAAAAACAGAAAGAACATAAAAAAATTGCTGAATGTAAGATTTTGCACGGCTTCACTGTACTAGCAAGTTTTATTGTTGTAGCCAGCAACTAGTGATGTTCCCTAGACGTGTCCAAATGAACTCTTCAGTTAATTTTCAAAGATTCAGAGATGTTGATTATGTGCATAGACAGTTCCTTGAACAGTGCATGTGCATTTAATTATTAATCGTGCTGCTTGCAATGTTACGATCTAGTTGCTACACAGGATTTGTCCACTAGGTGGCAGTACAATGAGCCTTTTGGTGAAACTCTTGGCTAGGAAGAGCCTCAACACCTTTAAATACAGTGAAAACTAGAAAACCGTCATTAATCCTAACATTATTTATTTCAAGTAATATTTATCCTGGTGAATGACTGACTCTCATTATGAGGGAGCACAAATGCAGAAAGACAGAGAAAGACAAGGACCCATCTGGAAAACCTGCTATCTTCACTACTGGACAAGGAAACAAAGCTTATGTAGAAAATCACATACCTAGCTATACTGTATATCCAGCTCAAAATCTCTCACTCTGAAGCTTGCTGGGGTTCACGTTACTGTACCTGTAGCCCAGATGGCTCCGCCCAGCATCGCCAGAGGCCAGAACTTTGGGCTGCTCAAGATGATGTTCGCAATCAGAGCCACGGTCCAAATAGCAGCACAAAGCACCCATTGAAAAAACATGCCTAAATGACACACACACACAAACACACACACACACACACACACACACACACACACACACACACACACGGGTCTGTTGACAGTATATAACGATTCAACACCTTTTATACGAGGATGAGTCAAACATTATCCGCAATTTTTTCCTGACAGCGCTTCAATACGGGCCTTTGGGAATTTCAGAACACTGTAAGCATTGATGAATTTTCCAGCTGATGGTAACTTTTTGTCAGAGGATTAAGGATTGAGGATGTTTCCGTTCCATACTCTGCCGTAGTGATGAATACGTGTCTCGTCACCGATAATGATTCTCTTTAAGAAACTTTCACCTTCCTTAGAGTATCGGCCCCAGCTACACCCTCACAAAAAAATGATACGCTGCACGCTGTGGATTGACTGTGCAGACAGTAGCCTTGACAAAAAAAGTGGAAGTGTGGATCATTTTTGACTCACCCTTGTAGTTATACAGGGGCCAAAGTGTGAAAGAGTTCCAGTAGTTTATGACTGCACTACTTAGTATGATGCAGTTGTTGAGCTCTTAACACACACAATATATACTAAAAGATGTGCAAGTCTCACCATCTCCAGTGTCGATCTTCTTTACAGGAACGAAGTTGCTCCCGTAGAAGAGGACGGAGACGGCGCAGGACACGAAGCCATACGTCAGCTCGGTGTTTGTACCGTTAGAGGACTCTCGGAGGAGGTGAGAGGGATCCAACAGCCACTCCATCTCTATTGGTTCATCATAGACAGACAGACAGATTTAGACAGGAAAACTTTAAGTCAGAAATTCATAAAGTACAGACAGCTTTTGTCCTCAGCTTTTGCCTTTTCTTTATCATATCGATTATTACAAAATCATTCAGATTTTATAATCTTGCCTTTGTTGAGTGATTTTTTATAGTGATGCTGGAATAAACAATGCAATTCAATTTTCTTTAATGAAAACAACATTTTAATTCACATAAAGACTCAAGACTTTCTTAATGCATTGCAATCACATGAGTACCGAGTGTCCCCGTAGTGACAATGTCATACAATCGGCTCAAAAAAGAAGAGCTTCATTACATTGTAATGTTTCACAACCTTCAGACACGCTGCAGTCATGTGCAAACCACAGAGTATGATTTAGACGACTCGACACAACGCAGATGAACGAGTCAGCATGAGGCTTTGCTGCACTAGTAGGACTGGATAAAACTTCTGGATGTGATATTCGGAAAATATAATCCAGTCAGCAACATCGCGTGGTGATGCGGCCTGGCAGTATGTGAAGTTAAAAGTTACCGCTATAAATATTTTTCCATTATCAGCCTTTTTTTTTCTAGGTCTTGACATAAAATTCCCCCTATATTAAAATAATGTCATAATGTACCCTTTAAATACATGTGCCCAGTGCTTGGGCCCGATCATCGCTGCTTGCAATTGTGTTTTTTATTTATTTATTTATTTCTGATGAGTTTATTTTAAAAAAATAAGCTACTGAATGAATTATTGTTTTCTACACAGAGCAGCATGACTGATAAACTGTGTAAAATAAAATAAATCAAACATAAAATCTTAATTGTCTGGCAAACTATGTACAATTTAAACATTTTGGTTTATGTTAATGACTTGAGAGATAATCCTTACAACCAGGTTTAATCATCACCATTCAAAATGTTTATTAGCATGAAGGCAGGTTTGTAATAAACAACAAAACTTACCGTTTATAATATAATCTTCTTCCAAAAATAAAACAGCACCAATGAATTCCGATTCTCCAACACACCGCGTTTTTAAACTATCTATGGTTCATGTTTTGCAAACTAAATCATTCACAGAAAAACAAAAACTTCCCCAGACAACAGGCTGTAATTCATAACTTCCGGGTTCTGAGCCTCATATCAGCTGACCTTTATCACGTGATTTCAACGTCACACGAATGCCGGAAGTAAATTTGCTATTTCATGAAAGTGTTCAGTTATTTTTATTATTATTATTATTATTATTATTACGTATATTTTAGGCCTATTTTCGGATTCATTTAAAATTTCTATTCGTAATAACTTTTTTAAGACACCTTTAGACTTTGGAATTTATGGAAGAAATTTCGTAGTACAGGAACTATCATTAAAACTACATTTCCCATGAACACGTAGCATCCGCCTCTGTAGCGGTGATGGGTCTACATTTACACTTAGATTTTTGTTTTTGTTAAAATTTTGATAAATAAACAAGTACATAAATAAATATTCAATAAATACGATTAATTCATTAGAATAATATATAATTAATGAATATTTAAATGAAAACATTATTTAAAGTAAATAATTTGTGCTTGCATCTAGAACTTACATCATTTCTTTTTATAATTATAATGAATATTTCACAAACATCACCTCTTTGAAATGTTCTAAATTTCAAATATACGGTATTTTAGATGTATAATTAAAAGGAGCCTGTCTTATTCACCATGACACGATTTATTGTAATACCCTAACCTATCCACTAGATGTCACTGTTCTCTTTTTTTTTTTTTTTTTACATCATGTTAAAATGCATCATGACTAATCACTCAAATTGGTTTTCAGTATGCTTTTTTTCTTGCACACTGCATTACAAATTAATCTGCCTTTCCTTATAAATCACTCATTGTCTATACTTCTTATTCCTCGCCTGTATGAACATTTAAACAGCCTGATTTGTAACATTTGACATTGTAATATTTGACTTTGTGTAATGAATCTGGAATATACCAGTTTTGCTTTTTTTAATTACTATTTTCCTTGATGTTATTTAGATTTTTCATATTGAAAAATAAAAACACATCAGCTGTTGATCAGTCAGGAAATTAGAAACCTTTTTTTTTCACCTATATAAGTGTAGATGATAGCTGACCTGATTAAAAGGGTTAACATATTGCAAATGAAAGGATATGTTGATATTTTTCTTTCTGTGGTACAGTAGTGCTTCAGAGTTATTTTCTTCGACATTTTACAATATATTTTATGATTTAAAGTTTAACATATATTATTATTAATAACTACAAACTTTTATATTGGTCATTATACATTTATTTTATAAAATAACTAAAAACCTTTATTGTTTCAAAAGGTAGGCGACTGGTCAATAGAGGGCGCTCTTGCGCTTTTTACGTCAAGAATCAACTGAAAGAATCTGAAATAAACACGAGATTTTGAGAGTGTAGATTTTGTCTGCTTTAAACATTAGTTTCTCTCTCTCTCTCTCTCTCTCTCTCTCTCTCTCTCTTTCTTTCTTTTTTTTTAAAGAATATTTGTGTTTAGTCCGTGTAGCACATCCCCACCTACAACATGTTCCACCAGCTGTACCTACAGTGCTAAGATAAGGGTTACTATTTATATGTCCTTGAAATATAAATATCTTATCTACTGTGAATAAAATATGAAGTTTATATGTTTTTATGTTAATAATACAATACTATAAGCTAACATGAAGAAAGCGCGTGTCACTATAGGAAGTGACGTCAGGTCGCCATGGTGACACGAGTTATGCGCTAAAATGCCCCCTGCCACGGATTGCCCCCCTACACATATATATATAATTGCTTACTTTATCATCAAATTCGTTTGGGGTAATTTGTAAATCATAAACCTATGAATTTGTCTTCTAATATAATATTCGATAGAGATTAGGTAGGGGGACAATCCGTGGCAGGATGCATTTTAGCGTATAACACCGGGATCCACTGCAGCCGAGGTGAGTTGCATGGTTCGTTCACTGGAGGAGAGACCACGCAGTGACCACGCCCCGCGACTCAGACAGGAGGAGGAGCCTCAGACCGGAGAGAAGCTCATTTAATAACCGTTAATAACCGTGTTCTGTTTGCTCTCTGTCTCTCTGTAGCACAAGCAGGTTTAAAACAGGAAAATAAAAGTAGGGACAAAATATTGGGCAGAAATAATAAAACACTCAGCTAATGGTGTCAGATAATAGTCGTGGGTTGTTAGTGCTTCATTTTACTGTAGTCAAAACAAAGAGCTAGCTTTCTACAAGTTTACTAAAACATTAGCTAAGCTAACTAGCCTGTACCATTAGGACATTTATGTTTTTAAATATCTAGTGAGATTTTTTTTAAGTGTTAAAAGTGCAAAATAGTGAAGTACAAAAAGCAGAGTAACCGAGGCTAATAATATCATGGTTAAATGATTTTCATGATATTAAATCAGGTTAGAAACCCACAAGCTGGTGGAGATATTTAGATTGCTATGTATATTTAGCGCAAAGAAACAGCCATGTCTGTAATTGTTCTGCTTTTAAGATTTTTCATAAAATGTCACACACACACATTGTGTGGTAGTGCGCACTGTTGCTTAGCCAAAAAGTAAAAATTTAACTGTGTGATTTAACTCTCTGATCATACAGCGTGACTAACTGTGATACCATGATATCGTTACAACCCTAGAGAAGGAGGAGAAGGACAGGAAGAGGACAATGATGATGATGTCCCTCCCAGGAGAAGACCACATTTGGAGGAAGAACATGAGGATGACGACGACTATGATAAGTTTGAGCCCAACATTTCGGAGAGCAGCTCGTCCTCCTCAGGAAGCCGATTATCTATTTGTGAGCTCACCGCCTTTATGCTTCCTACTGTAGACTTCCTTTCTGATCTATATTTTGAGGAATAAGCTTCACCGCCAGAGACATTGCTGTGTCTAAATGATATAGTGTTGCAACTACACCAAATACACCAGTCCTTGTAGACTTCAGCAACACCTCCATCATACTTCTGGACCCAGCTAGAAGCTTTTCTGTGGAGAGAAACCCTTACAAATTACCAAAGTGTTGCCACACATTGGTTCTCATAAACCGGCGGTTTCATGCATTTTGAACCAGTCGGATTTCAGTGACCACTGCTAAAAAGCTGAGATTTTATAATACATGTACAATTGGCCATCAAGGCTTTTAAGGGAGAGCAGGTTGATCTTCTTGACAGCTTGGTCAGCCTGATAGTAGCAGACTGTAGTAGCTGGGTGCTGAATCCACTGGCAAATATTAATGTACTCAAACAGCCAATTTATGGATACATCAGTCCCAAACAGTACCTCGGTTACCTGTTTAAGTCAAAGGCAGCCGAGCTCCACCTTGTACCTGAGGAGAGGAACAATGTCTGTAAGGGCTGTGTAGCCTTCACACAGCTTCTTCACTAACAAGTTGAGGGTGAGACTGCCCGACAGTATTGAAGCATGTCAGTTTTCAATGCTGAGGAAACTCTGAAGCACAATAAGAGACTAGGAGAAATGGGAAAAAATAGCCAAACCCTCTACCCATGCTCCTACAGACATATACAAGATTGCCCAGCAATGGCATGTGGGTTTGGAAGTTCAGAGGTGCAGCTGATGTCAACTTTCCATGGCTACTGTGTCTGTGTTGTCCTTGCCACACTCAAATGCTGAAGTGGAGAGATTATTTAGCCAGATGAGTGTGGTAAAAAAAAAAAAAAAAAACTTAGGGGTCTGCAAGAACTTACTAAGTCCATCCTGTAGGTCCCATATGGTCTGAAGTTGTCAGGTGAGGCTTGCTATGAGCACAAGCTGCCTGATAAGGTTCTGCAGTTTCAGGTGTACACTCATTTATGTCAGCTCCCTCAGTTGCTGAACCTGCCATAGAAACCCTTCACCAAAATAAAGATGACCTATTTTTCCATAAGCCAGCACAGTGTGAAGGGAATCTGAAAGAAAAAAAAAGAAAAAAAACAACAAGGAACCTAAATTAGGGTTTAACTAGTTACTATTATTTCCTCACATTGCCTATTGTCTCCTTTTGCTCTGTTTACATTGTTAATGTTGTTAAGTTAAAAGTGTTTATATAAAAATGTCTTCATGTTTTACTGTGACTTCTAGTAGGCTCCTAAGTGGTTTAGCTCCAATGTTAAGAAAACTTAAAAAAAAAAAAAAAAAACTAAGTAACTCCACCAGAGAAGTGATGGGAAGTTTGAATTATTTTAGTGACGTGGTTCTTTGAATCTTGAATCAGAAATAAAATAAAATATGTTACATTTTCAGTAAACAGGCCCCCAATACATCTACATACACAAATTTTGGCTATAGTTCCATCCATGAAAATATTACAATTCAGCTAAGGACATATCATGATAAACAGAATGAGCAGCTCTCATCTCAAACATTGTAGTCTGAGTCGTTCGTTCTTTTGAATCTATTGCACTGCATATCGTCAATGGGAGTCACGTGACAAAAGGATGAACGGTTAAGACTAGAAACTTGTTGAGAACTGTACAATTCTGTTTCCTGTGTACTGCACTGCATAGCGGCATGCGCGCCCCGTAGAAAATGAACGAATCACTCTCCGAGACTATTAGTTCTTTTGAGAATCAAAAAGAACGAGACGTTCATGAATGATCCATCACTACACCAGAGTCTCTTTCTTGGGTCAATTTGCTGGTCCCAATCCTGGATAAAGGAGGAGGGTTAGACATATAGCTAGAAATTTAAATCCACATCATAAGCAGTATTTTAATTAAATTTGATATTTTAACAAGTCTATTTGGTATTTAACAACTTAATTGATAAATCTAATGTGGGTCTGGACAAAGCTTTGAAGTCATATGAAGTTATTTTGAAAAGAGATGATCTATTTCAATGGCAAAAGTAAAAAAAAATATATTTGACAGAGAATCAACTAAAAATAACTTATTTACAGTTCTAAACATATTTACAAGTCTTTTACTCACTTTTTTTTAGCTCTTCCACAACGTTATTCCTTCCTACTACAGTGTCCAGTACAATTGTTGGTTTGGAACTACACATGCTGCTCCTGAGCTCCCAGTGATCCAGACACATCCCTGAACTGAACTGGACTTTGTGTTAATTTAAATAACTTCTGTTATATCGAACTTTCATCTGCATAACACACATGATGTTATACAATTTCTGTTATCTGTTATCACCCAGATGAGGACGGGTTCCCTGTTGAGTCTGGTTCCTCTCAAGGTTTCTTCCTATTGCCATCTCAGGGAGTTTTTCCTTGCCACTGTCGCCGTCACCCTTGGCTTGCTCATCAGGGACAATCTCATTATCTAGACACATTTTTCTTACACATATATACATTTCCATAAGTCTTCTTTTCATTTTCTTTTAATTTCTGTGAAGCTGCTTTGAGACAATGACCATTGTTAAAAGCGCTATAGAAATTAAATTGAATTGAATTGAATTGCAAGCAAATTGACCATTATGCTTGTGTAATGACGTCATTTAGTGACTTCTACGACAACCAGTAGCTACGTTCCTTACTGGTTCCTTCCAGCCAATATTTTCACCAAAAGGTTCATTTCATGGAGCTTCATTCAAGAGCTCATTGTACTTTTTGTGTTTTATGCAGCAACTAGATCGTAACATTGCAAGCAGAACAATTAATATGGACATACAGCTGCGAGTAATGTTGCATTCACCATTGACAGTCGTGGGTCGATTGGTTGAAAACCCAGTGTTCAAGGAAACAGATCTCTGAATCTTGGAAAATGAACTAAAGATCTAGAATCAAAAGGAAAAGTAACGAACAAATAGTAAAGTACTTTCCTTTCTTTCTTTCTTTCTTTCTTTTATTATAAACATGAACATGAATACAATTAACAAGCCACTATTTGGAATCTTTCAACAGTATATATAAATCAGCCAGTCAGTGTTAAAGATTCAATGCACAAACCAATGATTAAAACACACAATAAAGAAAATGAATAGAAGAGGAAAAGAAAATGAAGAGAAACAATACATAGATACAATAACACTCGATTTTATGAGATAAATTGAGGTTATTCATATAAACCAAAAAGATTTTGTGTGCATTTTCTTTCCTTCATATATTGTACGGGAAGTAAATGTAAAGTTTGCTGTATCCGTGAATCTTAATTTAAAAATTTAAGTGCAAAAGTCTCCAATACGATAATAATTCGGTCACGTGATTCTGGGAAAATAAAAACAAAAACGTGAGGCTCGCAGAAGGGGCGTGTCCAAATGAAGCCTGACTTCGGGGCGTGTCGGGTCCCTGCGAGTCACGTGACCAGTGACAGCCACCGGTAACAGACTGTCACGTGCTTCGGAGCGTCCGCGTCATAGGAACGTCACTACTTCATACTAAATACTGATAGTTGTATTCCAGGTTAATCGCCTAAAATAACGAGTTATTCTTATTTTCTGTATTGTCATCATTTAAATGTTTGAGATTGACGTTGACTTTTGCTTTTATCTCAATACTTTTGGTCACCACTGTTTATATTTATAATGATGCTGAATTTGTGTGTGTGTGTGTGTGTGTGTGTGTGTGTGTGTGTGTGTGTGTGTGTATAATGCGTCAGGACAACTCGATCTTTAGTCCCTAATCTTTATATATAGGTTGAGAATAAGGACGATTGTTCACTTTATGTAAAATTTTGGGAATGCCAATTAGCCTAATCTGCAGGCATTTGGACTGTGGGAGGAAACAGGAGTACACGAAGGAAACTCACCAAGCACAGGCAGAACATGCAAACTCCACGGAAAAAAACAGCAACAAAAGTTCTCTCATCATCTGCATCATTGAACTCGTCATTGAATCGCTGAACTCCTCATCCTCCCTGTTTCCGTTAAAGCTAAATCCGCCAAGTCTGGGGGAAGATGAAGCGGCGTGTTCTGTCAGGTCGTCATCAAATCCGCCATCAGCATCAGTTCCAAATATTACAGTGAAGCTGTGTTCTCCATCCACCATCCACGTTTCCCACAGGTGCCGTAACGCAGCCTTAAAACACTGGTTAACTGCGATATGTGGCTGGAGTAAGTTATTCAACCCTCCAGGGATTATAGCCGGTATGGGGTGCGGTCATTGATTTTCTGTTTGATCATGACGTCATGAGTCACTTTTCAGCATAAGGCATCGCCATCGCTGAACCATTTAACGTATAAAAAAAAATCACTTCTCAATTTTGCATCCTCAAAGTTTTGAGATCATAAGGACCGGGTTTGGTGGAGTTGGTAATGGCACGTGTGCTTGGGCTGGTCATCGTTTGTGTAGGATGTGTAGTGAACACTAGCGTCCGTCTGTGTAGCGCTGACGGGTCTATGTTTACGCTTTGGATTTTTTAAATACATAAATTTTATAAACACAATTCATTAATTAGACTTATATATAATAAATGAATATTTAAAATACTTAGAGCATGTGAGTACATAATTTGTGCTTGTGGCCAGAACATAATTTATTCTTTTTTTTTTTTTATAAATATTGCACAAACATCACCTCTTTTGTCATTTTCTAAATGTATAATATTAGTGTTCACCTTGGCCCAATTTATTGTAATACCATGACGTTCTCACTAGATGTCACTACTGTCTCTCCTTTTTTTTCCTGCTCTCTGGTTAACAGCATGTTACAGTACATCATGACTAATCATTTAAAGTGGTTTTCAATATGCTTTTTTTGCACAATTCATTAAAAAAGAATCTGCTTTTCCATATAAAATTCACTCACTGCCTATACTGCAGGGATGAGAGGGGCCCTGGAGCCTAGCCCAGGAGACAATGCAGGGAACATCCTGGACAGAGTGCCAATCCTTCGAAAGGCACACACACACACACACACACACACACACACACACACACACACATATACACACACTACAGGCCATTTGGGAACGCCAATTAGCCTAATCTGCATGTCTTTGGATTGTGGGAGGAAACCGGACGAAACCCACCAAGCACAGGGAGAACATGCAAACTCCAGGCACACAGACAAGGGAATCGAAACTAAGCCACCGTGCAGCCTAGTTAGCGGATTAACCAGACAGAAGGAGGGGAGCCTATGGATATGGAAGTCCTGTGTTTCACTATTATTAGTCTTCTCGTGACTACAAAAGTGGGCACATAAAGCCGGTATCTATGTTAATCAAATCATATGTTAATCAGCATACAGCGGAACCTCAGCATAAGAATTTAATTCATTTTGGAGGTGAGTTCTTAAGGCGAAAATTCATTTTTACCATGAATTCAATTCAATACAACCCAACTCAAGAATTTTAAGTAAGCACATTACAAGGAAGTAATGTAAAAGCATCTGTTCTAGCCAACCAAAATATATTACCAATTTCCAAGATTATAACCATATTTTTGCATATAAAAACATTTAGAAAAGACATGTAAATGAAGTAAAATATGAAATAAATAGACATTAAACCTCAAAACCCACATAAACTTAACCTTAACTTATGATTCACTCGGCACAGGCTGCTTTAAAAACCAAACTGAAAGTGGCTCCCTTTTCTTTTTGCTACTGTCCTTGCTAACATTCTTGGACCCATGGTGCTGCGTCTTCACTAAATCTTGCACAAAATGCAAAAAAAAAACAAAAAAAAAACACCGGCTTTCAGATCTGCTCGGTTCATTCTCTCATATGTCAAAAAAGTCAAAAATCCAGTGATTACAATGGTTTTCTAACAGGTATTCATTTTCTGGCCCACAAATTAGCCCCACTGCTTACTCAGCTCTTTCCTTTAAAAGAAAAATCATTAGGCGTACCGTATACAGTACTGTCTTTTGTATTTTTTTTTTTTTTACATTTCTGGTCTACGGCTGTCGAGGGCTCAGCATTCTGATTAAAGTCTTAGCCATGGAGCATAAGAGCAGTAGACTTTCTCATAACTGCTTCTGGATTTTGCTTTCTTCAAACGTTTATGCATGATGATTTGGAGTAAGAGAATAAATGATCATCTGTGAAAGTTTTTTATTTGTTTAACTCTGTTGCCCTTATGTTAAGTTTGTTCAAACATTAATTAAGCGTTGAAGGACAATAAGAGCACTTCACTCCAGTGCTAATTGCTTTATTGATTAGCTGCTTAGTTCTGGTTCTCTCTGTAGACAGCTGACATCAGGTCCTTAAGGATTCCTAGGACTCGAAAGGAGACAAGGAGTTTATCCCAAATTCTAGTAGAGGAATTACAGAGAAAGGTTGAAAAGAGCTGCTACAAATATGAATGTCATAAGTCCATTTTCATAAGGAAGGAAGGAAAATTTGCAACATATGATACAATTATTTATAGAGATTCCAATGCTGAAAGTCCAGTCGCACATAAGTTCTGGCACAATGCTGAAATACTGTATGTAGCGAGAGAAATCATTTAAGTTTGATTTGTAGCCCAGTTCTAAGTGTTACTCAAGTACAGTATTTTGTATTACAGTGTCTTGTCAATATTCCTTCTTTGCTGTTTTGTCATGTTCTTGCTATTACATGACTTCATGGCTATGTGCTACGTAGGTGAGGAAGCCTCAGTGCTAAGATCAGTTGCTAGCTTAGACACTAATTAGTGATTAGCATGTAAGATAATAAGAACGAACATTTTTTTCTTTTTTCTTTTTTTTTTTTTACATATAAACATATGTTTATGTTTATGAATGCACATTCACTTTAATGTCACATAAATAGAAAATAGCTAATGAAGTCTGAAGAATTATTCATGCTAGGTTTCTTGTAATGCCTCTAGAACTAAAAAAAAAAAAAACCCTCAGTTTAAACATTTAAGTATTTAAAAAACAAGATTAATGCAATTTATTTATCAACATGTTTGCTGTGTTGTTTTACTTCACATATGCTTTATGAATTTAATACAGGTTGTTTCCACTCATGCTAGACAGCTAATAATGCTAGCTTTCAGTGTGTTAGCTAGTTAGTGATTTTTTTAACTGACAAGTTGACTAAATGTTCTTCTCTCAAATATAGTCACATTAGCTCTATTTATTCTGCACAAGGTACAAGGCTAATGACACTAAGCCTGTGCCTGGACAAGCTAAATGTAAATTTGCAAATCATATTCGAACTACAGTGATACCTCATCATACAAATTTAATCCATATGTGAAGCAAGGTCTTGTTGCGAAACGCGTTTTCCCATAGAAAATAAAGTAAATGCAGATAATCCGTTCCAGCCACAAAAAATATTAACAATTTCCAAATCTATAATCATATTTTTGCATATAAAAACATTTAGAAAAGTAAAATATGAAATAAATAGCCATGAAACCTCACTTAACCATAATTTATGATTCCTCTTGGCACCGGCTGCTTAAAAAAACAAACTGAAAGCGGCTCCCTTTTCTTCTTGCTAACATTCTTGGGACCCATGATGATACAGTATGTCTTCAGTAAATTTTGCACTGCATGCGAAAGACCCACAAACAATATGTAACCTCACTTCGCTTGGCTTTCCACGGACGAAAAACAAGTTTTAAACAGCTCCTGGATGTATGCGCGACTTAGCCGGTACTGGTGTAGTCGCTTGTATGGCGAGGCAAATTTCTTGCAAAATTTCAGTTCTTAAGGAGAGACAGTGTGTTCGTATGCGGAGGTACCACTGTATATTACATGGAGTTTATTCAAAAATACCCTTTATACGATTAAAATGAAGCTGGAATTATTACGATACGTGTTTGCTTCAAAATGGCTGCCGCTACTTTTTTTTTTTTTTTTTTTTTTTCTGGGCTGTCCTTGAAACACCTGAAACAAGTTTATTTGAAAACTTTCATTTCCTTCAAACATTTGCAGTGAGTGACACTTGGTCTGACTGGTGAGGTAGGAGGATAACAATGTTTTAGCTGGTTATGCTAATGAGGAAGTGAGCACAGCATGAGGAAACTGGTCTGCTGAGCTGCAGCTGTCATGCCAGTCTGTTTTCCCAGTGCCTTCACTGGTGGAAGATGAAAAATCACCTGAACAAGACATCACAGGAATTCTGGACTCCATTTTACCTAAACGCACAAAAGCTGGCCATACATCAGATGTGTGTGTGTGTGTGTGTGTGTGTGTGTGTGTTGAGGAGAGTCCTGTGTCTTTATTAGGCACCCTACTGAGCCACATCTGCTGTTCTACCATAAAAAATGTCTGCAATTCAGTCTAAGTGCTCTAAGTGTTAAAAAGACTAATCTGGTTCTGTAAGGATAACACAGATGTAACGAGTGAAAAAGAGCAATAGTTTGTTTTATGAAATGTGTGTGGCACTGATTTAGCTGTTTGTATCTCAGCTACTGCTCTGTGACAGTGATTCCTGGGAGACGAGCCAATATGCAAATACAGAAGCTCATGTAAAACCTGCTATATTAGGAGTCAGGGATAACGTGTGTACCTGTGACGTGTTCGTCACTGATCCCATGAATGAAAGAATATAAATAAGTCCTAAAGTCTTCATAGAAAAAAGGTGTATTAAGTTCCAATTTAGTTTTAGTACAAAATTTAAGCGCAGCCCGTTCCTTTGTGTTCCAGTTAAGGAAGGAGGCACGGCCTATGTGCCTCTCAGTCGCAGTGATGAAGGTGTAGTGATATCCACTGTAACTGTTGCTCCCATTAAAATTATGTTCAGCCACAACGTTATTCTTCACATATACCGGTTTTGAAAGTTAAGGGCCTTCCTCAAGGTCCCAACAGAGGCAACCTTGGAGAACTGCTGCTCAAACCACCAACCTTCCAATAAGTAACTCTGAGCTTTAACACACTGACCCACCACCGCCCACCGCTTCATTGGTCTTAATGAAGGGGGTGTGGCCTTTGTCCCTGTCAGACTCAATGAAGTTACATTATCCGTTCCTGATATGCTTTTTGTCACACTTAAAGGTAATCTATGATGCAAAATTTTCAGACAGAGAGATGGGTCTTCAGTGTGTGTGTGTGTGTGTGGGGACAAAAAAGGCATCCATAGAAAATACATGGGACAGGGCTTAATCAAGCCAATTTGATTTCCCCCCCCTAATGTGACCTCATATAAGAAGATTCTTTCACAGGCTGGTTGTTCGAGAGTAACTTTTCTGGAGTATCATTCCTTGTGAAAGTGGTGTGGCCTACTGTATGTCTTTGTCACTCTCAGGTTGGAAGGCACACACGCCCTTCCAACTGTTTGTCAGTCCCAATAAAGGAGGTGTGGCCCAGGCATTTGTCAGTCCCAGTGAAGGAAGTGTGGCCCAGGCATTTCTCAGCCATAGTGAAGGAGGTGTGGCCTGTGCTTGTCAGTCCCAGTATAGGAGGTGTGGCCTAGGCGATTGTCAGTCCCAGTGAAGGAAATGTGGCTTGTGTTTGTCTGTTCCAGTAAAGGAGATGTGGCCTAGGCAATTGTCAGCCATAGTGAAGGAGGTGTGGCCTGTGCTTGCCAATAGAAAAGTGAAGGAGGTGTGGCCTATTTATTTGTCTATCCCAGTGAAGAAGGTGTGGCCTATGCGTTTGTCATTCTCATTAATGTCATTTCTATCGTCTTGTTCAGTCCAGTGAAGGAGGCGTGGCCACTGTCAATATTAAAGTAAGAGGTGTGTCACTGCATGTCCATCACAATAAATAAAAAGTGTCATTTGTCTTGTTCAGTTTCAGTGAAGGTCTCTGTATTGAAGATGATAAGTGTTTAAAGGCCTCAGCTGGCTCTCTCTCTCTCTCTCTCTCTCTCTCTCTATCTGTCCACCCTCCCCCCACAACCCCATCATTATTTCTGTGGAGAAAAAAACACAACAACGACCAGCAGTTTCTTAGCCTCTGTTTATTCCAAAAGTCCAAAAAATAAAGCAGTCAGTTCACATTCCATTTAGAAAAATCTACTCCGCTTTTGTCTTCACTGAGACCCTTTGAATTAAAATCTACTGATGCTCCAAGTCCATGTGTGTGTGTGTATGTGTGTGTGTGTGTGTATTTGTGGATTGCCATCTAAGAAGTTCTTTTCCAATCACCATTTCTCCAACTCAACTTGAACCTCTTTCCATATTGTGTGTGTGTGTGTGTGTGTGTGTGTGTGTGTGTGTGTGTGTGTGTGTGTGTGTGTTCATACAATTAGAGATCAGAGTTATACACATGGATGGTCTCTGCTTTTATATACAATACAATATACATAGAAAACTAATGGATTGCAGTTACACAGCATGGCATAGAAAAAGGGTGCTCAGGTTTGATATCAATATTCATATATTTTTTTTCCATTGGGATATTCTCTGTCTCGTATTTCTCAGGTTTCTCATTTCTCTACGGAAGTCCTACTTGTCTAAATTCATTTTGCGTTATCACCACCATCAGCGTCATCATTGCTTTGAAAACAAAAAAGAAAGAAAAAGAAAGAGATTAAACTAATGGTTCTCATGCGTTTCACAGTTAGGACTGCATATAGTAGTGCACATAATCGAATGTACAAGAGGTTTTAAAAGAAGGAAATTAAATGAGAGTTATAAAAGAGAAATATGTTTTATTTAAGTCCTTCCACTTTACCACGCAAACACTGTATAAACCTGCCAGGAGTAATTTGGCACAAAACACTATTTGGCATTTAGAAATGGCTCATGGGAGTTTTACTTAGTCAAACTTCCTCCGAAGGCAGAAAAGGACTGTGAATAGTTACATAAGGGGCGAACGGAAATGAAGAAGAGGCAGGGTTTATTGCTCCATGGGTTGAAAACAAAAATGGCCGGAGTCAGTTCTTGATGCACTTTTAATATTAGTTATACTTTCAAAACATCAATATTTAACTCATTTTAATACATGAAAAGGAAAATACTCTGCACAGCTAACCTTATATTGTAATTGGAATGAACATGGACTTAAAACTAAGTTAAAGAAATAGGTGAAAAAATAATACTTAATTTTTAACAACTTCATTAAAGAATTTAAACTATTTAATTATTATATTGTTTTTTTGATACGTTTTTTTATTCATTCCAATTTGTTTCTGATAAAGAAAAAGCTAAATATATTCCAAGTTCACCAGTAAAGCACAAATGTAAATATCAAGCCTGTCTACTAACTTCAACTTCATCACTTCAACATCTTTGTTGAATTTCTAACGATTTGGTGCTGTGACCCACACAGCACATGAACAAGTCTCTTGTATTTTGTGGACTTATTTATGAACCAAGGAAAATGTTGGCTAGGGACCCAGCGAACGATTTACAAAGTTATTGTTTTTGGTTCCTAGTACATTAAACTGTCTAGTTTTATGGAAGTTCCTGAACTGTTTTAGATAATGTTTGGGGGGTTTTCTGGTTGACATTTTTAGGTATGTGTGGGTAATGTTCAGGGAAATTTTTCTAGCTAGATTTTAACAGAGTTTGTATAATGTTTTATCTGAACATTGTTAGATAAAATTCTGGGAACCTTTCAATAAGGACCTTCCTTAATTAAACCAGTATCCTCCAGTACCTAGATTCTAGATTATCCCGTTACCTTGCCATGCTTTTAGCGTCTACTACTGATTTGTCCATCACAAATGTTTCCTATAAGCTATAAACAAGTTGTTATTGCTAACATTTATTTGGGTAATTAACATCATATTAAAGTTAGAGGAATTCATCAGAGAGAATTTCTACCTAGACAGCTTTCCAGAACGTTAGCTAACAAAGTTCCCAGAGTACCTACAGTACACATATAGTTTGAAGTCTAGCTAGAAAGTTACCCACAAAGTTATTCAAAACATGTCGTAAATTGGCTGATATTTAATTCCAAGTACACATATTGTTAAATTAAATAAAAAGTAATGGGATGTTGACCTGTAAAATTCACCTTCACATTTAAATTTTGTAAAGAAATATCCAGGTGGGGTAATGTTAAAGATATTTTAATATTATTAAAAGTGTACAGAATTCTGACTCCTCCATATTAAAAATAGTCGAGGTGCAATGAATCCTTCTTGCTTGAAATTCACTTCGGTTATCCCACATAACCAGTCATAATCCCTAAGAAGGTGTTTGGGAATGTAGAGCTCCTAGGAGCTTAAAAATTCTACCAGAGTATTATAATTAGGCTTACAATATTAGTACGATGATAGACAATTTCAATTCATGTTATCATTAACCCTGCCTGTTTTATTTTGTTTTAATAACGTTGATGACAGAACTATAAAACTACACTTGCCTTGGCCAACAGAACAATCTAAAAATAAAAAAAAAACTTATTAAAAACACAAATTAACATCACAGTTCAACAACTTTTTTTTTTCAAAGAAAATGCAACAGAATTTTTTTTCCAGTCAGCCATTGTAACATCAAAAGGACAAAAGTATAGATATTTACATAGTCAATATATGTTTTTCAATATATAATTCATATGACAAACGATTCTGCTCAAACACTGCACCTACGTTTAAATGAATTTGTTTGGCTTTGAAACATTTGAAACAGTTTTATAACATTATTTTACAATATGGATGCAGGCTCTTTGCCATTATTTCATTTTTTTTCCATTGAAAAATATAAAAAGACTTTTTTTTTTCTTTTTTTTTTTTTTCATATTTCGTGTTACAACAGAAAGTCACATTGGATGCAGATAATTCAAGTGTGCTTGTGTTTCTCGGAATCCGAAAAGCGAAAAGTAATTGAGTTTGTTGTGAAAAATGTCAATAGAAATTTGAGTAAGAGAGAACGTGAGCACAAACAACCGCGTCCTGTTCATAGGACATCGTGCATGTGTAAACCAAACTTCTTGTTTTGCATCTGTACATTTTTCTGCGTTGATGTGTATGTACAAGTGTTATATGTGTGTGTGTGTGTGTGTGTGTGTGTGTGTGTGTGTGTGTGTTTCTCTGTTTGTAAGTGCTTGTGATATAAATGTATAAATGTATCACTAAGATGTGTATACATGTAAGTTAAAATATGTATATGCCATATTTTCCAGACAGAAAAATCAATATATACACTGCTTTATTGTCTGATTAATTTAGAAGCCACTATAATTCTACATAATGTTTGTACTGACTCCTTCTGGTATAATGTAGTTTAGTTTTAGTCTCGTTAGTGTTGCTGTAGTTCACTCTGTCAGCTTGGAAATATATCCAAACAGCCATGATTAACACTGTAGCATCCTGTAAATCTTAATTTCTAGGTAATTTTCTAAGTTCAAATGGCATTTGGTAATTTAACAAACGAAGAAGCACCAAATTACACTGACTGCTAAATTAGTGTAGCTACTGTAAACATTCTCACAAATAAGCAATTTTTGTTTATATATACTTTATATGTCACACTTTTAACGCAAACTAGTTTACAGAGTTTAACAAATAAACTACTTCAGCTGCTTAATTTAGACAAATATCCAAGTATCTTTTGGCCAGGCATCAAGACATACAGATCTATAAAGGTTATCCCATTGGCCAGGGTTAATTTGGCAGAAAAACATTTCATACAAGTTAAAATAACTGCTGTAAAGTAATAGGAAAACAACTTGAATATAAAAAAAAATTCAGAACCTTAGCTATCAGAATTTTCCCCTAATTGGTGCTGGTCAGTTTAAATATTTCCTCAATCGAAATTGGTTGAAAATTGCTTAAGTTTTTTCTGTTGGAAGTTAGTTTAAAATTGGTTGGCATTTCTTTGTTAGACATTGGTTGACTTTAAGATTTCTTTGTTGGAAAGGGTTTAAAATTGGTTAGAATTTCTTTGTTAGAAACATATAAAATATATTTATTAGTTAAAATGTTTAATTGGAAGTTTATTTAAAATTGGTGGAAACTTCTTTGGAGAAAATTGGTTAAAATTGGTTAAAAATTATTCGTTGGAAAGTGGTTGAAAATTGTCTGAAATTTGTTTGCTGAAAATGTGTTATATTTCTTACTAATAGACTTTTGGTTAGGGTTAGGAATTGGAAGTGAAACAATACTAATATTCCAGATAATGATCTAGTGTCTTGGTTTCATTTGGAAAATGATGACAAATAACTAATGGTTTAGTTAGAACTGATTTTTGGAGAGAGCTATACCTGGAGTATTTTTAAAGTTATATTTCGATATATTTTTTGACAATATTAATGTTGAATTAGTCATTACATTGACTGTTACCATTTTAATAACCGAACACATTGCTGAGAGTGGAATCAAATTGCACTGAATCAGAAAATCAACTCCATTTGAAACTTAGTTTTAGTCTAAGTTTCATATCACTTGTTTATAATCACAATTAAGGGTTAATTAGATTACACTAACATAAAACAGAAGGCAAGATGATATCTTACAATCCAGAAAATATGGTCTTTATAAATATGTAGAATATAATTAGTTGCAAGTCAAGTTAATGTTAATGTATGCATTGTGGACATGAGGAAAAGTATGTCTGAACATGTGTGTGTGTGTGTGTGTGTGTGTGTGTGTGTGTGTGTGTGTGTGTGTGTGTGTGTTTGTATTGGTGTGTAAGGCACTCAGGACAGCTCGCTCACGTTAAGAGGCATTGCCATGCCGGGTCTCATGTAGGGCACAGCGTGCACGGCTTTAGAGAAATCCGGAGTCAGCACTCTCCCGTTCTCCCCAATACTGCCAGTTATAGACAGCCTTGCCTTAGTGCGCATGGCCTCGGTGAACGTCATCTAAACGCGCGCACACACATACACACATATACACATATACGTGCATACAAGCAAACAGTGTTATGCATGTGCAAAAAGAATATGTATGCTCAGAAATAATAAATGAATAAATAAATTAATAATATGCATTCATGACCGAACACAAAAAAGGGCCAGGTGAATTTGATAGATAAAACCAAGGACAAAACAAAGTGGACCATTAAAGGGACAAGGAGGCACATAAAGATGTGTGGCACACAGGAAACACACGCACAATGAAGGAGAGAGAGAAAAAGAAACACAACAGCAGCCATCAGTTTAATATCATTCATCCAGTCTGAGATATTGCAGTATAAAGATGTGTGTGTACCAGATGGGGTGGAGAATGACTGACAGCTAATGGGTTTGTCTCGAGGCACGATGGCACATCTAGATATTTATATCTCTACGGCAAGTCGGGATGGCAGTCTATAACAAAAAAAAACCAAGGACTGATACACTATACACTATCGATTTCACCTTCCATCTAATCATCTTCTCATTCATTCATTCACTCAAATATAGTCTTATTCACTTACGATGATTCTGGTCCTAATCATCAACTATCCATCCATCCATTCATTCACTTGTAATCATTCATCAATCATTTACCATCCAGTCTTAAATCCATCCATCTTTTTATCCAATCATTCATTTACTTTAAGATTCATCCAGACATCTACACATATAATCATATCCACCCACTTATCCATTTACTTTTAAATCCACAATCATATCTGTTCATATGTCCCATCATAGCATATATATTCATAGCATACCATATATCACCATTTTCTCATATTTAAAAAGATCTATCCATTCATACCTCCTTTTGAATTCATAATCATATCCATCTTACTTTGAATCTATATATGCTATTTATATACAGTATAAACAAACATACGATGTACAAATATGCATCACCCTGCCATTCTGAAATCATTCCCTCCCTTTTGTCATCCATCTTCTCCTTCTGTGTAACCATCTATGTTCCGTCTTTACATCCAAACTATAAACCTATGTCAACCATTTATGCAATTCA
Organism: Clarias macrocephalus; assembly: GCA_011419295.1. Classification (NCBI taxonomy): domain Eukaryota; kingdom Metazoa; phylum Chordata; class Actinopteri; order Siluriformes; family Clariidae; genus Clarias; species Clarias macrocephalus. The sequence goes on from JAAGKR010001167.1 coordinate 56,628, forward strand.
GATATTCTTGCATCTATGCCTATCCATTAAGTCATTCAATCTTATCCTTGTACACTTCTATCCATCTATTCTTAAATCTATCCATCCACTCATCCATCCATCACCCATTATGCACGGTGCGCAATAGGGGTGGAACAGTATTAACAATGTAACAGACACTATATGGCCAAAGGTATGTTTACACTCTGTCTAATTATTGAATTCTTTCAGTCTTTCAATGACACCCATTTCGAAAAGGTGTATAAAATCAAGCACAGAATAATGCCGTCTCAGCAGACATCCACTGAGTCATACTGATAAGCTTGGTGATGTTACACGTGATATTGTTACAGGATGTCAATTGTGCAACAAGTCAGTTTGTGACATTTCCACCCCGGTTAACAACAGGAGAATCTAGGAGCAACAGCATCTTAGCCACAAAGTGATAGGCCGTGCCGGATTTTTAAAAAAAAATGCTTTAAAACTGTAGGCTAATCTTTTACAAATCAGGTTTAGCCTATTTCAAATATTTTTGTACTTGCATTGAGCCTTTTTTCCTGAAGTCTCTGATAGAGGGCATATTAACTAATATGTTCTAGCAAGATTGAAACATGGCAAGTTTTATATATATATATTTTGTCATAGATACACTGGAACCCTAGGTGTTTGTTTTAAATGACTAAATTATAATTATAATTTACAGTATTTATTTATTTATTTATTTATTTATTTTTCCTGTAAAAAATTTGTGTTCCACCCCTAGTATGTATAAGATGTCACAAGATATCAAAAGTGTCTATAAACTAGATATATGTGTATTTACGTATATTGTGGCACTAATGAACAGAAATGAATGCGGCAACAATGAAGCGACGAGCAAACACGAAACGACGATGAAAGAAAAAAACAAGAAAATCTCTTCCGTTCCTACCCACTAGATCTTAACACTCTCCAGCCCATACACGTTGTACCCTTCCTTATATGTTGCAAAATTCTGAGAATTCTGCGAGGAAGTGGGGGGATTTAGGGCTTGTGTCTTGGCAACCTTCATGCGCTTGGCCTCGGCACGCGACTTGTAGCAGAATTCCACCAGCGCCACCAGCATGGCCAGGCCGAGGCCGCCCACCAGGATGTAGAAGACCCCCGCCACGTTGCTCAGACTCAGAGCGCTTGTCTTCTCCTGTATTGGAGGGTGCAAAGGGCAAAGGTCAGGGACGAGGAAGGGAAAGGGCTGTAGCATAGCAACATTTCACTGCATAATTGTATGGCGTATGCTAACTTTAGTCATTAAGATAATAATGTGGATTAGAGAAAGTATTCTGTAGAGATGGAAGGTCTACTCATATGTGGATGTGTGATCTGTCTATGTGTGTATATGTGCATGTGTGCGTGTGTGTTGAAACACAGATTTTAAGCACAACACAAAAAGGACCAACGCAAGCAGTGCCGGTCCTAACTTTTTTTTCAGGGCCTGTAAAACAACAGGGTTCTTTACCTTGTAAAAAGGTTTCAAGTTTTTAGCTAGTCACAAACATATAAGAGTAGTTTATCCGCCATATTTCACAATAAACACATAGTTTACTTAGCAAGCTGGCTAAGCCAGCGATTACATAGCTGATTACATAGCCAATATTAACAAACTAAACTGACTAAACATTAAAACTTTACAAATATATATTTTTTTATTATTATTTGTTACAATGGTTCATGGGAAAGTTTTAAAAATGCAAGCTCTTTCTGAGATAAAGATTTGTCTTTGTTGATTCTGATATGTTTAGTTTTGTTGTGAAAAATCAATTTTGGCTAAAAAGAAAATTGAATAGACTGTATAAAACATTTTCAAACAAATAAAGTCCTTGTCGTTTTCTGAGGTATTTTTTCTAGAATATTGCTTCACTAATAGCACAGTTAGCACAGTTAGCAAATTATTACAAAACGTTAAGCTGACTAACCAAGTTAATTCCAATCAGCATTTTTTTTTTTTTTTGCTAAGAGGATATTACTGAAATAACTGAGCATAAATGAAAAAAAAAGTTTTACCTTTTATTCCACTCTGAGGTAAATAATTTTACAATATTCCTGCATTCATTGCTAGCAAGCTAGTCATTATCACTAACCAAGCTAATATTAATTAGCACTATCATTTGCTAACAAGCTATTACAAACATGACTGAACAGCAAGCTTTTACAAGGGTTTTATCATTTTTTCAATTGCTTATTAGAAACATGAACATATTCACTTCTTTTGCCACTTTATGAGGTAAAGAACCTGATCGTATTCCTTTTCTCCTAATGTGGTTAGCAAGCTATTAACAGCACTAATTGTGTCAAGCATGCTATTACTAAAGTAAAATGACTAAACTAAAATATTTTATAGGGCTTATATTTTTTATCCCATTCTAAGGTAAAAAAAAAACCTTACAATATTACACGGACTAACCAGGCTAATATTTTTTAGCACTGTCATTCGCTAATAAGCTATTTAAAACATGACTCAACAGCAAAATTTTACAGTTGTTATATATTTTATAACTGTTTGTCAGAAACAAGTAAAATATTCACTTCATTTGCGTCTTTCTGAGGTAAATAATTTCACCATATTCCTTTACTTATAATTTGTTTAGCAAGCTAGGTATCAGTGATAATTTAGCTGAATAAACAAGCTAATATTATCACTGATAGCTAATAATAAAAAGCAGCAAAATATTTAGCACATATTTACACACATTTTATTTATCTGAGGTGTGATCTAGCGTTAATTGTGTGCTAATATCTCAGTGTTATGCTAGCTGTGCATATGTTTAAGGCACAACTGTTTTTTTTTATACAGCCAATGACAATATTGCACTTGTTTGTGAAAAATTTTAAATGTTCAAAGGTGTAAAACAAACTTAGCAAAATGCTAAATTTGTACCGTGCATAACATCGATATGAATCGAGGCCCGTATGCAACTTGTGTATTTTGCGTATAGTAAGGACCGACACTGAATGCCAGAGGACAAGAGGAATAAAACAAAGAAAGGTGTTTGTGTGTTTGTGTGTGTATGAAAAGAGAAAGACAGACAGGGACACTGTACACGATAAATATACAAACAACATTTAGAGGTCCGAGGCAAGTATGCAATGCACAGAGAGGAAAGAAAGGAAGAAACAGAAAAAAAAGAAAGACAAGGTGACGACACAGCACTTAGAAATACAAAGGAGCAGCACAGGGACAATTTGAAGCTTTACAGGTGTGTGATTGTGTGTGTGTGTGTGTGTGTGTGTGGTGCTAGTATATAATAATGTACTGGTACTGGTATATATAATAAGTTTTGTGAACGTTTAACCAAAAGCTAAGTGTGTGTATTACTATTTATATTATAAGAGAGAACATTTGTGTGCATTCAGTTATAAGCTGTGGGTGTGTGTATGTTTGTGTTGCATGCATTAATTAATAAAATATGAAATCACATTTTTTTGTATTTATATTTTATTAAACAACTCTCTGATTCATGCGTTGGTTAATCTGTACTGGAAACTCGTTCTGACACACACACCATCACTCACACACACACACTCCATCATCACTGGGGGAATGATTTTAAACTACTCTCAAACACACACACACACACACACACACACACACACACACACACACACACACACACACAAAGGAACAGGGTCTGGAGACATATTCAAATCATAATTATGTATATGCACATTACTTTTAGTGGGGCTGGGGGTGGAACACACACTCTCTCACTCACTCACTCACTCACTCACTCACACACACGCACACACTCCCTGAAGCGACTGACCTTACTTCCCGAGTCCTTGGCTCCACATTCCCCTTTATCGTACCACCATTTGTTTTTCATCTTGTCTAAGACGCCTTGCTCACTGAGTTTCAATACTGCAAGGTTTACTGGTGTTCTTCGCGTATAAGGGGAATAACATAAATAACATTACCAATGTTATTTTATGTTATTGTCATGAACATCAGAGCTCACTAACAGCCCTGCGCGTAGCCAGCGATCGGCCGTCCGCGCTCCATTTGGCAGCCGGCGAGCGCGGTGTCGCCGTGCCAGATGTGCACGGACCCATCGCCGCGAGAAACCAGCACCATTGCAAACCCGAAACCCTTGTTCTGATGTCTCGTATACTGGAAACGTAAGCACATACTATAAAATTTTATATTGTTTATTCTTAGATTCAAAAGTCAAAGTCTACATAAGTCAGAAATTTTGTAGGTAAGCGTTACAAGTTTGAACCCATCATTAAAATAAAGCTTCGTGAAGCAAAAAGTTGCATGTTTGTTTTTTTTCTTCCTATCTCATCTCCGCCTCCTTCCCGTCATTGGTTTGATGCCCTATTGTGTTCTCCTGTTTTTTGCTACTTATAGAGTCTATTCTTACACACTAAGCTTCATTTATCTTATATATCTTATCACTAACTGATTCAGCCCTGACGTTGAACTCTATTGCTTTTTTACTAAATAAAAAACACCTTTTATTTTATTTATAGCTAGTAAAATAAAGATCGTAAAGTAGACTCAGACTTTTGGACCTTACTGTACATCGTATGTCACATGCGCCAGACATAATGTATTGCTTCTTAGGAAATACTTATTAGGGTTTTGGTGGAAATGGTGCTGCCTCCTCATTTTTGCATGTTTACATTCATGTTCTTTTTTACCCAGAGATCCCGAGCACGGCTCTGACCTTTGACTCCCCGCCTCCGCTGCCGCACTCTCCTTTGTCGTACCACCATTTGTTTTTCAATTTATCCAGAAGCCCCTGCTCGTTCAGTTTTAGCACCGCGAGGTTTACCGCGTTTCTTAAACAAACGATAAAACAAATTCGTCAGACAGCATGGTAGGGGGGGCGGGGCTGCAACGGGCCACGCCCCCCCGAACAAGTCGAATAGAATGCAACACTGGGTCACACAATCCATCCATCAATGAATCAATGAGTCAGTCAATCATTCAGTCAATCCATCAATCGAAACTCATGATGTTAGCCTTTGAGCAACCAGTTTGTAACAGGTTATAAGGTGGCCGAGCTTTTTTGTTGTTGTTGTTGTTGTTGTTCGTTTTGTTTTGTTTTGTTTTAGAAGGCAAAATCCCAGGGCAGGAGGCTAAAATAGAGGAGGCTAAGCAATATTGCAATATTGTCCGTCACAAAATATGTCCGTTCATTCCGTATGCACGGGCTTTGAACGTAAACGGGGGACATTTAAACTGGAAAAGCAGACAAATTAGGTTAGAGAAATCAGGAAGATTTGCATGCCTAGATCAAACAGTGCATGATCACTTTGCATTCGCAGTCACATTACTGAGTGGCCTTGGGGGAAAAAAATTAAATAAATAAATAAAAAACGTGATATTAGACATTCAATAATAGTGCTCATAACCGTTCAGAAAATTGGTGCACCAAATCGCATGCATCGAACATTTTCCTAATTGGAAGTGGGACATCAGGGTTGTCATGACACAATCAGGTTGCAGGAAAACACTCATTCAGTCAGTGTGGACAAACAAAAGCTCAGCGAGGCAAATTTCACTGGCAAACGTACAACACTGGTTCAAACTCAGATACTGGACGATACATATTCAATAGCATTGATCGATTTGTCATTCGCAAACATGAACTTTGGTTACAGACAAGGCTCTAGCAGACAGAATATCAATATGGATGCTGTAAGATGAATTATTCGAGCCATTTGCCATCATTTGCCTCGTTGAAAGCCAGGTGAGTATTAGCACAACAGATAAAACATGACTTCTTATCTAACTTAGCTTACATTTTGCAGCATTAGACTTTTTGTTTTTAATAGGGCATATTTTCCAGACTATAAGATGCACTGGAATACAGTTAAGAACGCTTTGCCACAGAGACCTCAGGTTTGTTCGTTAAGGATTTCATTAGGGATGTGTGACAATGTCTACTGCTGCACAATGGCGAGGACAAAAATGATAAAATCACAGCCTCGAAAAATTTTTAAGTCAAAGAGCATTTAAATGTGACTTTTGCTGTAACCTATCAATTTGCTACCAAATGTAACGTAGTTGGGTTGGTGTAGTTCACATATTCGACCACAAGGGGCAACAATAAGTCTCTGATATAAACAGTGGATTGACCATACTGCCCAATAACTGACCCAAATTTATAGATTTATTTATAGATTTTTTTTAAATAATTGTTTAATCAAAAAAGGTTAGTATTTTAGTGAAATGTAACACCTATGAAATTTAAACAGCCCCATTTTATGCATTATAAAAACTATAGAAAGCAAACACAATTTTCTAAATTCTAACGTCCATCATGGTTTGCTTGAAAAAAATGTGTCTTATAATCTGGAAATTATTCTTAGCCCACATTTATCTAATAATGTTGCTAGATATATTGACAAAATGCACAATTTTTATTTGCTAAACCTAAACTTGATATGACTGTAAAACTCAGAATCCAGCTTGTTGCTGTGGTTACATCCTGGTCTCCCTGGTTGCTATGATCTCCGTAACTTCAAACACTTGCATTTCATAGAGTTGCCTAGGTTACCATCTCTTAAGCTGTTTCCTTGGTAACACTTAATCCTGCATTACATCACCCTGACATGAGGTTGCCTAGGTTTCGACCTCCTAAGCTGTTTCCTTGGCAACCATTATTAATCCTGCACTTTCTGTCTGTCCTTCATTTGGTGGTTACCTAGGGTACGCCACCTTCTGCTTAAGGGTTGCTTATGTCTCCCATAACCTCGTTCCTGCAGTTACCTAGGATACACTGTTCCTGGTTGCCTAGGTTACCGTCCCTACTTTTGGCCTAGTTTACCTCCTGGGTCCGACCTACATCAGGGTAGGTGGGATACTATAACAACATGGGCCATATTGTTATACTACTCCACCCACCTTAAAGCAGATCCTTTGGGCGTGGCGATGCCGTAGCCCTTGGAGTCGAGATTGCCTCCGACCTTCATGGTGTCACACGGCTTGCGCTGCTCGATGTACTCGTTCATGGTGGACTCTAGCAGGTAAGCGTATTTGCCCTTGGACTTGCGCACACGCAGCACGCCTTCCACCGTGTTCTTCACAAAGACGGAAGGCTCTGCGCTTTTCATGTACTGCCACATCTTCTCAAACAGGGCGATCTTTGACCTCTGAAGAGCACCAGGACGAAAGCGGAAGAGTGATTTCATTAGAAAAAAAGAGGGTCAAACAAGATTAAAAGTGCGAGATATGGTACTTTTTCATTTGAAAAAATTCTGAACTGTACAGTTAAACATTCTGTCTCACCTTGAAGAACTCTTTGGTTGAACCAGCGTCAAGGGTTCCATAGGCTATTTCGGTTTGCTTTGCGAGATCCTCGGCGCTCTCAATTGGGGACACCATCCTCTCCACGGTGAGGAAAGCAGCCAGGTTGGCCGTGTAAGAAGAGATGATGATAAGGGTGAAGAACCACCAAACACCACCAACTATACGCCCAGAAAGTGACCTACATGCAACAAGAAACCATCACACACATCCTGGCATGAACATAAATGGACATGCACTCAAACCACTGGGGAAAACCAACTGGATCTGTATCCTAACTGAATGGCGATGGTCTGTTTTTTCCTTTTGTGATTTCAGTTAGCTAAGGAGAAACAGCTAGCAGTAAAAGTATAGGGAAGACAGCTAACATAGCTAGTATCTCTACTGTAACATGCAGGGAAATGGGGAATATGCAGCGGAAACACAGTAACATTCCTAATACTTTAACATTTCTCATACTACATTTATAGAGAGAAATGGGGAATATGCAGCCGAAACACGGTACCACTCCAAGAGGGTAGGACCCAGCAACCTTCTGCGCTTTGCGGTCCACCGCCGGATGGAAACATATTCACGCAAGAAACCTCCGATCAAGGTCTTAACCACCAAACCGCTGATCGATTGTTTCTACTCCTGCATTAGCTCCCACTTCAGAATGTGCTTGTGTTTTATATTAGCGACATTATTAAAGCAGGAGCAGCAGGAGTGTGAATACTACTCCACCAGGGTGTGCTACACCAGAGTGAACCGCCGACCCACAAGGCTGCGTCAAAACTAAACCACGCCACGTGCGCTAGCTAGCGCATTAGCTAGCTTCTACACGCGCACCAACCTTGGCGAAATATCGCATCCCTGCTGCATAAAAGCGCCCAGAGAAAACCAAAGACTATTAAAGATCCCAAATTCGTTATTGGACTCGCTGGGGCCAAGCTGGCCATCCTCGAACTCCTCTGTGTGCCACTCGTATGGGCTGAAGCGGCTAACAAGGAAGAGCACAACGCTGACACCGATGTACGCGAACACAATACACATCCAGATCTCGTAGGCCAGAGGGTCCAGGAAGGAGAAAACGCCCGGCTTGGATTTCTGCGGCTTCTTGATCATGATGGAGATTCCCAGGCTCATGAAGGGTTTGGAGAAGTCAATCACTTCCTCACGAACCAGTGTGATCGTCAGAGGTGCTACAGCGATATCTGCTTTCTGACTCAAAACAAAGGAAGATGGCGGAATAGATCAAATGTCAGAGTTGCAAGTCTATGATTTCAGATTGGACATACTAGCAATCTTTGGGACTCTTATTGTGTATTTTCACCTAAGTAATTCCATGTAGCTCATCATCTAAATCAAATTACAAATGCAGAAATCCGATATTTACATTTGTAGGGGCTAAAATGTTTGTGTTTAATTCCACGTATCTCACCCCATACACCAATTCGCCAACCATGCCGTTCCAGATCTTCGTATCTGCGTCTCTCGCGCCGTACTTCCCGTCTCCCACAATCTTCAGCTGATACTTAAATCCACAATGCTTTGCGATCTCAGCGGCCAAGTCCACGCAGTATCCCTCATAGCGTTCGTTATCCGTGAACAACTCTGCGTTCTTCTTCAACATTACATACGGCGCCTCCTACAAAAGGAAACTCCATGAGAACAAATACCAACATATTAATATGGAATGCCATTCAAATGAATATTTGCTCCGCTCTTACCAAGATGGTCGTCACGATAACCGTCTTGTTCTCCATCCCAAAGGTGTCGTTGGGGAAGAGGTCGGATTTGGTGACCACCATTTTGTCCACCTCTTTCCAGTAGCCAATCTAACGGGGAAAGGACACACTTGTGCAATAGAACATGTATTCTTGATAACTATGGATTATATTTTATACTCTTTCTGGACAAAGTTTCATTTAACTGAAAGTGGAGACATTTGCTCCTGCAAGTTATAGATACTACCATATTCTACCATATTGTTCTCCTTTTTAACAAGCTCTCCAAAACGTGTCTATTAACATCACAGCTGAAATATTACTCAGATCGCGCATTTTTCAACATAATCTTCTTGCTTTGCAATGCACGTCTTCCACCTGGCAACAAGCTTTCATGTTTCCTTATAACACAAAAAATGTTTTATGCTGAGCTGCAAGCCACAAATTTATCCCGTCTTTACTTCTTCATCAGAAGTGTATCTTCAACCTCGTAGGCCTGCATTCAGGGGACAAACAGGTGAAAGTGTGATGGAGCAAGATAAGGACAATAGGAAGAATGCTTTAACACCTCAAAGCAAAGTCAACAGTGTGGGCAGAAGTGTCCAGACGTGCATCGTCATGCGAGATCACAACTCCCTTGGATATCAGTTCTCTGTGTTTAATCCGAAGTTCAGGCTTCAGGTCTTCAATAAGCGTCTCACTGTAACGAGCACTGTTGATTGTTGTACTTTTTTCCTGATAATGTTCCGATATTGGCCCTTGACAATCCCAGAAAGCTGGAAGCGTCAATTTTCCAGCCAATGGTTGACTTTTTAACTTTTCCTTGGTCAGTGATTGAGGATGTTTTCTGAATGGGGAGACAGTAGCCTTGAATGGAAAGACAGTGCAGCTAACAGGAGTTTTATTTAAGTCCTATTTAACGTTATAGAGTTTATTATTTATTACTTACATCAAATAGAAAATTCGTTCCATCACCAACTTGTCTTGCAGTTAGTAAGCAGCTTGTCAACTATTAAGTGCAAAAACTGAAGACATGCATATGTTGGAAAACCTCCTAACTGTACGTAGACTCCTTACTCGTTGCATTATTACTATTAGAACAATAACAACATATCAGAACAGGCACATTGAGATATAGTGTCGTGCAAAACAGAATCCATAAGAGAAACGTGGACGTCTGATTATTTACTCATTATTATGATCAGTGATATCCGTATTAGCAGGATACCAGCGGGAAAAAAAAGGTTATTTTTCAGACTGTTAAACTGAAGCATCACCTCAAGTCGTATTTTTGTCCAACACCACCACCACACCGGCAGAAATAAAGTTTTTAATTAGTTCTGCAACTGAGTGTGACTATCTGTCCATGTGGCTTGAAGCGAGGATATTTTTTCTCCCGTACTTTTTTTTAAAAAAAAACTGCTTATAACACAGTTTTATTTATTTATTTATTTAATGTTTTTGGTTTGAGGCAGACTCGAGACCTGTTAATGATATTTTTTTAGCACATCTATCTATACTTTTCTTGACATCGTGTCTGGAACAAATGATTATTATAAGACTCACATCAAGAGAGTGATTCAATTAAAATCAGATTAATTGTTGAAAATGTCTGTTATACCTTTACTGGACCGCTGTTTTTCAGCTCCATGATGTTGACAGAGAAGTTCACTCTCTTGCCGTACTGGTCGAACTGGATGTTTCCTGTCAGTCCGTCCACCCGCACCTAAACACACAAATCATGCTTAGATTGAAGGTATTTGAAGCAATGTGGATGTCGGGATTGTGGCCAAAGTGAAATACAATAATATACAGTATGTTTTGAAAGATGCCTCTCTGTGACGACGTCAATTTAAAGCGGCAGTTTGTGAGTTTTGTACAAAAGCCACAAGCCTTGAACTAAACAAAATAGCCTTAAATACAGAAATTATCAATATCCGCTACACAGGATGGATAAAACTTTAAAATGATATGATTGTTACGGGTTTAGGAAGAATTAAAAGAAATTACAAACCACAACAGAGCCTTAACAACGTTCAGTCAGTGATATAAACCTGTTTAAGAGCACGTTCTATCTCCACTCCCTGAGCCCACGGTACAGCCGGATTGGCCAGGCAGTCTCCGTTGTTGCCACGGCGACTGATGTCGATCCTTTGCTTGTGCAGGAAGCGGAAAGCTTCGGTCATCACCTGAACCGCGTCGTACGTCAAAGCCGAAGTGTACTGCACGCAAACCACACACCCATTTGTTAAAACATCTTGTTTGCTGACATCTTTAAATATCATGCCATTCACAGGTTGAGGTCAATCCAGCTGTAACAGCTGCTGTAATAAAAAAAAGACCACACACGGATGCACACACACTTACACGGATCTTGCTGTCCGCCCCTGGGTATTCTTTTTCCTCTAACGCCTCCCAGCGCTGGTCAAACTTAGCGACGAGAGGGTCGTCGAAATCAACGATCTGAAAGCCGGACACGTTCGCACCTCCGTACTGAATCTTCGAGAGATCTCCGTCCAGAAAGCCCTGAGTTACACACACCGATCAGGTAAGGCTACCGGTTTAGACAAGGCGTCATGCATGTCTAAAGCACTGCACACACATATGGTTTACACGGACGTACAAACTCAAGAAGAGAAAAGCGCTATCCGCCCTCTTCCACATACAGTACAGAGCAAAAGTTTGGACACACCTTCTCATTCAAAGAGTTTTCTTTATTGTGTTCTTTATTGTGTTCTTTAGCCCAAACGCGTCTCTTCTGCTTGTTGCCTGTCCTTAGCAGTGGTTTCCTAGCAGATCTTCTATCATGAAGGCCTGATTCACACAGTCTCCTCTTAACAGTTGTTCTAGAGACGTGTCTGCTGCTAGAACTCTGTGTGGCATTGACCTGCTCTCTGATCTGTGGCATTGACCTGCTCTCTGATCTGAGCTGCTGTTAACCTGCGATTTCTGAGGCTGGTGACTCGGATGAACTTATCCTCCGCAGCAGAGGCGACTCTCGGTCTTCCTTTCCTGGGCCGGTCCGCATGTGAGCCAGTGCCTTTGTAGCGCTTGATGCTTTTTGTGACTGCACTTGGGGACACTTTCAAAGTTTTCCCAATTTTTTCGGACTGACTGACCTTCATTTCTTAAAGTAATGATGCCACTCGTTTTTCTTCACTTAGCTGCTTTTTTCTGGCCATAATACAAATCCAAACTCTTTGAATGAGAAGGTGTGTCCAAACTTTTGGTCTGTACTGTATGTAACCAAACAGAAGCCCATAGTTGGTTAATCTTAAGCAGTTTTTCATATGCATGATCTGTACAACAAACATACACACACACACCATTTGGAATATAAAGCCAAAGTAGGCAGACTCACAAAATTAGCGATGATGTAATGATATCCTTTCACATGACGACCAATCGTGATAACCTGGAAATAAAAAAAAGCGATTCATGTTAAATATTCATAAAAAAGGGGAAAAAAGTGTCATGTGATGTACTACTGTAAACACACTGCTGCTGTAAATAAACATCATGTAAATCAAATGTTGATTCTGCACATGTTGTTCCGCCTACACGACGAGGAAAGTCGCAGAGACTGGTGGGTAGCGCAGTGTAGGTGTGCTGTTCCTGACATTAGAAATGTTCTCTCGATAAAATTAAAGCTTTACTGCATCAATGCCAAGGGAACCCCAGAATTAAAGCGCTGCGTATTCTTAGAAAGCTACTTTTACTGCTCCACTTAAACCACATGATAAATCAGCATAAACATGTTTATATATTTTTTTTTTCTTGTTCTCACCTGCTCCATGATGTCTTTGACCTTGTCCTGCTCGCAGTCCAGGATGACCCTCCTCTCTTTTTTGTTCTCCAGGTCCTGGAAGAGCGAGCGGTACGCCTCGTCCTTCCGCTCGTCCTTCAGGTTGCCCACGTTGATGGCCGTCACCTGCCATTTCTTCTCAGCCGCCGTGTCCAGGACGGCCTGCAGGGTGGACAAGCCTGCAGAAGGACGGAGACAAGTCTATAGCGACAAACACGAACCTTGATACTAAAACTGACACAAGTGTGTATGAGTGTCTGAGAGAGGCCGGAGCTTTGGGTAAACTCAACAATGAAAGCACCGAAAAGTTTGGCTTAGAACATAAACAGCACAAAGGATTATGGGGATTCTGTACCACCGTGGTAAATCCTGGGATTGTGAAGAGAGCGTGTGAGATATCCTTCTCCCCACTTTAAGGGTGTAATTTCAGACAATTTCGAGAACATTCAGCGGGATCATTTTCTGAACGTTAGATTTGGTTTCATTAAGTCTACGTTTATTTTTTTCTCGAATCTAAATACTTTTACACTATTTCAAAAGGTTCAAATTTCTTGCTTGCATTAAGAACTGAAAACAATTAAGCAGATGTGGAATGACTGGAATTGGGCTAAGAACTGTCCAACAAAATATTGAAACCTGTAAGGACTGTGCTGAACCTTCAACTTCATGGGAAACTGGTAGAAAACTGTCACAGCTTGTTTAACAGTGAAACACGTAAACAATTTGAGGAGAACTCAACAACTGTGTGTCCATAAGAAAACCACTTGCTAGAGAGCATAAAGACTGGACTTTGGAACTGCTGAGTCTGATGAGTCCAGATTGAGTTTATGGGTGTGTCAGAGTAAGAAGGGAAGCACATGAAGCGATGCTCCCATCATGCATAGTGTCCACTGTACAAGCCTCTGGAGACAGTGTTATAATCTGGGGTTGCTTCAGTCGCTCAGGTCGAGACTCAGCAACGTTATGTGGAGATAAAATGAAGTCACATGACCACCTGAATGTACTGAATCACCAGAGTATCACATCTATGGAGGCTTTTCTTCCCTGATGGTACGGCCAGTATTCCGGGACTCAGAGTGTGAAAGCATGAGGAGAATGATGAATCATTTTCACACATGGATTTGTCACAAACACTGCGTGCGCTGGAATCGAAGCTAAGGGCAGTCAATGACATCTTAGAGTTTTACCTCACCCTCATCCTGCTCTCACTAGCAACTCATTGCGTCAAAGATTTGAACCAAATCGATATTCCTAACAAATGTAACTTTTAATAATCTGCTTTAGTGATCACTTTTTACCTACAGTAATTCCATACCGAGCTAACATTAGTTTGTTTGTGTTGATGTTGATGTCATAATTATGCTAGCTGAGGGAATACAGCTAGCCTCAGCTAATTCTTCGAACGCTGTTTCCTCGGTAAACGAGGTAGTAAATTAGCTTCAGGAACAGGGATCTGAAACTCTGAGTCCTTTACGTCTTTTCAACTCTGAGTCAGACGTGACGTGAATATCCGACACTGCGGCAACGTCATCGCTCGCCTTTAGTCTTAATTACAGAAGCTGCTGTTCGTTTAAAGCCATCTCAAATAGACCTCGCCGTTACTCGAGTGTAACCCCAAGCCTGACTCAATCAAAAGCAAAGAGGATCTAAATTACCAGCAATGAGGTTTTGCCTTCAGGAAACTGGTGCTGTGAAATACCGAGCTGAGCTTGAACATACCCCTCCCCCCCTCCGGAGGATTCTCTCCCTCTCTCTCTCTCTCTCTCTCCCTCTCTCGCTCTCGCTCTGTGTCTATTTTTCGTCACTCTCTCTTTTTGATCTCGCTCCGACGTTCTCGCCGCTCCCTTGCCCACTCCATTTCATCTCCCTCCAGTTCCTAGCTTCCTCCCACCACCCCGAACCTCCCGCACACTTTTTCTTTCTCCCTCTCTTTCTTTTTTTTCTTTTTCTTTTTTAGATAAAAACTCTACGGATGATTACATATCTAGGTCTCTCTGGGAAAGATTCATTCCTCGGAGCGGAAGCCTAGATTCAGCGCCCTGGCCTTTAGCGCTGTTTGCGTCGTTGTTCGTTATGAGAATGAAATCCCAGGAGAGCGGTAGCGTGCTTAAGCGAGATGATTTAACACTCAAGCCTGTGGATTCTAATATCTCAGGAAGAAACACACACACACACACACACACACACACACACACACACACTCAGGGTGTGGTGATGGGAGAAAAAAATCGATAACTAGTGTGTATATCATGTGACATAGAAATGCCACTTGGAGAATAGTTTTTTTTTTTTTGTTTTGTTTTTTTGTCATATCTCCTGCAGCGGCAACAGAGCTCGAGACTTTTAATTTGCTTGCTCGGGTTTCTAAGAAAAGCTCTCCTCTGAAACCCGAGCGCTGAGGATACCTTTATAGCATTCCGCGCTTGTAATTTAGGTCACTTGCTAATTACCGGCTCGAGTCCGGTGCGCTTCAGAGCGTGAGCCGAGGAACGGATTAAAAAAAAAAAAACGGGAAAGCAGGATGGCAGTGAACGTATGACGCATCCTCGGGTTTAGTGTAATGTAAGAAGTTACATAAGGACACTGCAGCATTTTCTGTGATATGAATACCCATGAAACGGCTTGAGGGCTGACATTTGATTCTGACATATTTCCTTTTGGACTGGAAACGCAGGTTACGAGGCAACACACAGTACGTGCCACAATCACTTCTAGAGATAACGACAAATAAAAAAAAAATAGTCTTTATTTTACATGTTGAAAAAAGTTGTTGAGGGACTTGGTGTGATGTTTTAGTAACAGAAGTTCCATATGTAAATCATTCCCAGATTTTCTCCCTACCTCGGTCGTAGTCAATTCTCACTTCTCCCATCAGGGAGACATCCAGCAACCAGAGAGGACAAAGAATTTCACCTGCTGACTGCGTCTTTTCAAACTGCTGCTCACGCAACATTGGAGACGGCGTAAAACACTCTGAGAAAACTCTTTGACTCGGCTACTCTATCGTCTATAGCGCTTTATACCGCTTTATGTATTCAGGGTCGCGGAGGGCCTGGAGCCTATCCCAGGAGACTTAGGGCGCGAGGCAGATTGCCAATAGATCGCACGGCACACACTCATTCACACACTACGGGCAATTTGGCACCGCCGATTAGCCTAATCTGCAGGTCTCTGGACTGTAGGACGAAACCGGAGGACTGGAGCTGATCGGCTACCATCACCATAATACGCTTTTGGTATTTACAGAGCAGGGGTACTGAATTAAAATGTAAAAAGGCCAGGTCAATTTTTTTTTTTTTCTTTGAGCCCAGGTCCGAATTTCATGGTTGTGTCAGGATTCAGATCTGTATGGTTGGTCAATCATATTTATTGACAATTTTCAGCAACTATATCAAATGTGGACAGTTTATGGATGTGTATATTTCCTTGTATTTGTAACAACAAACCTTAATCAATCTTTAGTGAATCAGGACTCTGGTTGCTCTGTCATACCGGGCTCTCGGGTTTTATACACCCTGGATATATCTGCTCCAACGGCCTGTGGTTTGTCTCATAGTGGCGCTTCACATTACCGGTTTTCACCGCGGTTTCGGGAACATATGAGACAAACTGATTTTAGACTTCCTGCAGGAAGAATAAACATATATTGACCTGCCCATTCATCTTTGAAGGTTCAGTTTTCAGGTTCAGGCTCGACTTTCCTTTTCTTGGAGTAATCCATTCTGTGTTGAGTTTTTATTTGTGTTTCTTCTAGGCACTCTGTCGCTATACGCTAGACACGTTGATTGGCTTTGTTGAGTGACACATCAAGATTAATGGTATATATATTATTCTCCTTTTCTATCAGAAAAGCTTCAGGGTCCGATAGATCTGTTACTCGGCTGATTTTCCCCCTAATTTAGTCTCCCGTGGCTCCTCAAGGCTACGCCTACCAGTCAGCGAGGGCTGAAAACTATTAAGTGTTTCCTCTGAGCCATTGCATCTTTTCAAACTGCTCGCTCACATACCGTTGGGAGCAGCGAAATAGTGACAGGTCGTTCAAGAATGATTCGTTCTTTTTGAAAGAATCACTAATGTGACTCGAGTCGTCTCGGAGAGTGATTCGTTCATTTTCTACTGGGCGCAAATCATCACAAAACCTCCGTAGGTTATGTACAGGAAGCAGAAATGAATCGTTACCTTTGAGTCTTTGGTTCAATTCGTTTGTTCTTTTGTCGCGTGACTCCCATATACGCTATACAGTGCAATAGATTCAAAAGAACGAACGACTCGGACTAGAAGATATGATGGCGAGCTGCTCATTCTGTTTATAATATGTCCTTAGCTGCATTGTAACGTTTTCATTACTGGAACTGTAACCAAAATTTGTGTATGTAGACGTGTTGGACGGCTGTCTATTGAAAGTGTAACATTTTATTTTATTTCTGGTCAAAAGAACGACAAATGACTCCAAAAAAGATTCGTTCATTCGGACGAGCCAGATTCAAAGAACCGAGTCGCTAAAATGATTCAAACTTCCCATCAATATAGTGTGTGGGATCGCATTATCTGTTTCTTCCACTTGCGTGAGTTCACAGATGGCCGTGATTGGCTTAGAGCACTAGAGTGCCTCCAATCAGCTCTCTCCAGGCTGTGAGAGGCTACAGCATCACCTGGGATTCGAACTCGCTACCTCTGAACAGATAAGGTGAGCAGTTTACGGCTACACCACTTGGGGGCGCCATTCCTTATTTAATGTGTTCAAACATTTGTTGAGGGACTTGTTTTGAGGTGTTAGTAAAGTAAACTTCACCCATTTTTTCTTCACCCGTATATGAAAAATGAGTAACAAACTACTTCATAGACTGAGTTTTCTCCCTAATTTAATCGTAGCTGATTCCCACCTCCCATTTTCCCATCAAGGTGACAAATACCAATCAGAGAGGGCAAAGACTATCACACGCTTCCTCCTAGAGGAACTACTATATATATATAATATACTGTACTTTCGAACATTGGAGACGGCGTAACACACACTCTATTCGCTACTTCCGCTCGCGTGAGTCCAATAACCCTGTGATCCACTAATCACCATGATTGACGTGAGACCACCACCACCACCAGCCCAACCCCTCAGGATAACCACTCTGATCTCTATATTTCATAATATTTTATTGCGTTTGCTTGCTTTACACATTACCGTGAAAAACACACACATTAACGTGTGTTAATGCTTTTAGGTTATCAGGCCATAACTCAGTGAGTTAAAATGTCAGTGAGTTAAATTTACACTAAGTGCTTTAAATGCATCATTGGCCACCTCATTTACTTAACACACAAGTTTTTTGGTTCCCTAGTTGTCAATAACTAATAATAATAATAATGTCGAGAATGACATATATATATATATATATATACAACGAAAAAAAAAATCATGAGCTCAAATATATTTTGAGCTCGTGATTTTTTTTTTTTTTTTTTTACGTTGGAATGAATGACTAACACTAACAGACGCTGTAATGACTGTTTTACACACTCACTCATAATTACGCAGCGTAACGACACGGAATATTATTACATTAGTAACACATTCAACATTAGTCATCCATTACAGCCACGCTCTGACCTCAAGGACACTCACGCAATTCCGAGGAGCCCGACCTGGCACGTCTCCATGGCAACAATACATGTGATTGAGTAAGGATGACATGTAAGGAAAAAGCGCGTGCATGTGAGGAAGAGAGAGAGAGACATCGAGAATGAAAGCGAGCGAGAGAGAGAGAGAGATTAAGTGGCATCACTTTCTGGACATTATAAGCACTTCTGACCACAGGAAGTGTCTCTATGGAGCGAGAAGCGCTACAAATTAATAGAACGAGCAATTTAATACAATAATGCATAACTGTGTGTGTGTGTGTGTGTGTGTGTGAGTGTATTAGTCTCTGTGTGTATGCGTACCTCTATCGCTGTCGTAGAGATACGCGAACTTCTCCCACTTGTAGTACTCGACCAGGCTGATCAGAGGCCCACGGATGTCAGGTCTCATCTGCAGCACGAACTGGTTGAGGCCGTCGGCCGGGAAGCTCGGCGTGATGAAGGACACGTGCAGCGTCTCGCAGAACGACGTGATGGTGTTCACGGATTTCTTGTCGTAGAACCCGAAGATGGCGTACACGCCCCGGGAAAACTGCGAACAAACTGAAAGAGGGAAAAAAATATCTACTGTAGTGTTCATGTTGGAGGTTCAAACCGATTCACAGAGAGTTTTCAGCCACATATAGTCTGTGGCAGAACTGGGAATCATGGGAGGGCTGTCGATTCCATTCGATGCTGATTATTTAAATGTCGTGTCTCATACAAATCAACAATCTTTTCATTCTGCTCTATACGCCAGTCCAGTATGAGGCGGCACTGAACCAATGACGAAGAAACAACACCCTTGCAAAATTCTTATGGACATTCGAGTTTCCCCACATACAAACGGGCCGCGGCTCAATCACGGAAGTAGCTCACATTTATTACGCAAAAAATAGACGCTGCAATGCACCGGATACCAATATTAATAATTATATACAATATTCTCAGTCTGTGAGTAAATGTATAAAATGTCTGCAGTCTGGTATATTTTATGTGTGCACGCATCCTCAACAAAACAGAGTTCACGGTCCAATACAGGGGAAAACAGCTCTGAGACAAAATGGCGTCCGGGATTCTGCTCGCGATTTAAAGGCGATTTGAAGTCACATTTGACATTTGCCGGATTATTTTCACTTAGGTGCGATTACGGTTTTTATGTGTGTGGGGAAAGGGGACAGATTTAGCTAAGTGGATCGGTTAAGCTTTACACTGTGTATTCATGTCAAAGGCGTATAAGACTCACTTTGTCGGACTTAAGAACAAATTGGACTTACGAACAACGTTCCCAGAAATGTTCATCTAAATGATTTAAATTTAAGTGTGAATCGATTCTACAACAGATTATCACACAGCTGTAGTATCATCGCAAATTTATAATGAACAAAAGCGCTAGCTGCGAAAACATGTTTTAGCTAGTGAATATTAGCGATCAATATTATGTTTAAAACTTAAAGAACTTGATTGAAATGTGGAATAATTTCGCTATTCTTATTAAATATATTATTTATATGCTTGCTATTTTTAATATACTTCTAACATTTATAGGGGAATTTTAAATAGCCAAGATAAAATAAAATAAAATAATTTTGCATGGAAATTAAGTAATCTGCTTAATATGTAATCTGAAGTAATGATTAAATTAAATGAATTATTATTATTATTATTATTATTGTTGTTGTTGTTGTTGTTGTTAGTTAGATTTCTGTTCTGTTCAATACATTTCAATAATTTATTTAAATTTCTCTATATTTAAAAATACCTCTACTTCCTCAGAATACAAGTCCATTTTGTTAATGATTTGATTTTACACTAAGGAATGACTGTACAAAACCAAACTGACAATCAGTTTAACAATAATAATATCAAATCCAATTATCCCCCCCCCCCTTCAAATTCTCTTTCACAATGATTTACAAAGACCTCATTAAGAGATCAGCCTGAGATCAGTATCTCGACCCCCAGCTATAATCCGCCCAGCGAATTCTCCAACCTCCAACATCTCCTGCTAGAAAACTCGCGTCTAAATTTAGAGCGTCACTGATTCTTCGCCAGGCGGCCGATCAGGGCTCGGGAGCTCTCCGTACACCGGTTCGGCGTGTGGGTTCAGCTGGATGAGCTGATCCTGGCTCCGCACGAGCAGCTGAGTGTATCGACTGGACTCATTAGGTTTTAAATAGTCCGGCTGCGTGGGCTAAACACAGGAGCCCTGAGCAGGCAAAAGCTCAATCGACACCATTTGAGAGGAAACGCTGACAGAAACGCGGCCAGCTCTAACGTCCATGGAGTTTTAGTAAATCTGAAATCATTGGTGTCAAATTCCACCGTTCATGAAGTCAAAAGACTTAATGCACAGTCGTCCTTAATTCTCAAACATAGCTAAAGGTGAAAAACGGTAGCCCCCGCGAACGGAATACGGACACTCAAAAGCGGCAACTCAAACACAGCTAATAAATGTAAAATGTAAAACTGTAGACAACATGTAGCTAAAGTCGAAAGTGTTTTTTTAATTTAACCGTGGTGATTGAGGTCAATATCAAAATTGCATCGTTAATCAGACGTGTGCTGGATCAAGAGTATTGTTTAATTTTAAGCAATTAAACAATACAAGTGGAAGCTGGTTATATTTCTCACTGTTATGTTTATATGCATGGACTTTTACAGTACCATTTAAAGGCTTGAACCCACCTTCTAACTCATTTTAAAATAATGCTGAAGGCGCTTATCCAAAACATCTAAAGCAATCATCTCCCCTGAACAGTTGATATTGAGACGTATATCTGCTACTTCTGCTCTGTGAAGCTTCATAACAGCTCTAATCTGAGGTGCTGGTTGTTAATTGGTGATTTCTGAGGCTGCTGACTCTAAATGAGCTTTGGTCTTTCTTTCGTGGAAAGTTCTCCATGAGACACAGTTTCATCGTGGAGCTTGATGGGTTTCGCAAATGCACTTGATAGTACTGTTCTTGCAAGAACTCTTCCAGAACAGTTGCCCTTCATGTCTTAAAATAATGACTGACTGTTGCTTTTACTTAATTAACTAATTCCATATGTGTTATTTCATAGTTTGGAAATCTCTAGTATTGTTCAAGAATGCAGAGGAATAAATTCAAACTTGTGTCCAAACTTTTTGACTTGATCTGTACTGCACTCCAGCCATGGCTAAAAGTTTTGAAAATAACACAAATATATATATATATATATTCACAAAGTCTGCTGCTTCAGTGTTTTTAGACCTTTTTGTCAGATGTTACTCTGGTATATTGAAGTGCAATTACAAGCATTTCATAAGTGTCAAATTGACAATTACATTAAGTTCATGCAAAGAGTCAATATTTACAGTGTTGACCCTTCTTCTTCAAGACCTCTGCAATACATCCTGGCATGCTGTCAATCAACCTCCGGGCCACATCCTGACTGATGGCAGCCCATTCTTGCATAATCAAAGCTTGGAGTTTGTCAGAATTCGTGGGGTGTTTTTTTGTCCGCCCTCCTCTTGAGGATTGAGCAGAAGTTCTCAATGGGATTAAGGTCTGGGGTGTTTCCTGGCCATGGACCAGAAATTTTGATGTTTTCTTCCCCAAGCCACTTAGTTATCACTTTTGCCTTATGGCGAGGGGCTCCATCATGCTGGAAATGGTATTGTTTATCACCAAACTGCTCTTGGATGGTTGTACAATTCTTTATTATTCATTTCCACTCCCTTGGCTGAGAAGCGACCTCACACATGAATGGTACACAGACATGGCTGTACATACTCTACATGCACAAAATACTAAATAGGGCTTGGACTTTAGTTCACTGATTCTGAGTTCAGCATGAACATAAAGCTAATGCAATGTGAAACGATCAGCTAACACTTTAATCTGCTTTTACATCATTGGATCATAACGCATAAAAGTGATCATGGAATAAAACTGCATAATTTATCAATATATTAAATATTAAATCTCACACCTGAGGATTGTGTACGCAGTTTATGAAGATTTCTATTTATCTCTCTCTTTCTCTCTCTCTTTAAAAAGCTTAAAACCAAGTGACAGTTGGACTGGTTACTAATCAATTCCCCCCTTCTTATAATTTCATTAGCATGCAAGTCCAGCGCACTGCTCGTGGCTACATCTGCATAATCAACACACGACCGCTGGCACTCTGACACGGCCTGCGCTGCTTCTTCAGACCCCAATTACACCCTGCAGCGGCTCAACAGCAGCATAAGACGAGACCAGTCTGTGAAAACGGCTTTGGATCGGAATGATCATCAATTTGATCTAATCTGTGACAGATGGATTCAGCCTTGAAATTCTTCAAAACGGTTTTAATGTCCATGAACAGATTCGTATTGAAGGTTTCCAAGGCCTGCCTTTATTTATAGCCAGAAACCCACCCTTACACAAGCCTAGATTAAAAAAACAACAACAACAACGCGGCAATCCTGAGCTTGAGCCTATTTCATATATTTAAAAAAAATCTTTCCGTATGACAATTTGAGATATTTCCTCTATCAGCTTGTAGCAGTGTGCATTAAACTATTCAATGATTTCAGATTCCTAGGTTTAATTAGTTCTATTTATTCCTATTTCTAGTTCTCCCGGATCTCATTTCCACCTACTGGGAACCAGCAAAATGTTTAAATTCTGCCTGTTAAGGATCTTTACAGCCTCAGGGGTGCCTTCCTTGCACTGCTGACGATAGACCTTTGTCTGAATAATTTTGTTTCTCAGTAATGACAATTTTTTTTTTGCAGAAACTTATTTGGTATTTTCAGACCAGTCCAAAAGAGGTGAATACTTATGCAATTACGACTTTTATCCATTTTTTTTTCTTTGAATTAACTTTTGCAAACTATATTGATTTCCTCCCCCATTTTTGTAAAATCAATCAAATCAATTTTATTTGCAAGCTGTAAGACAAGTTCTATAGGGGTGAATACTTATGCAAAACCGGTATATAGATCATAAATCTATAAACAAATATAGCATATACTGTATCAAATAAAAATCTTTACTGGTTCTGTTGCTCTCTTTGTGTGTTCCTTGTGTAATAGAACTTTCCACATTTTGCCCGACTATCTAACTTATGATTATGATTATGATTATGATGACCATGTCTGCTGGTTATTTGTGTCCTGCTGCGTGCATGAAAAAAAAAAACTGGGCAAAAACTCAGTGTGAACATCCTGTTGGCCCCAGATCCCTGTTGTTACGAAAAGATGCACTGAAGCGTAAATAAAAAATGAGGGGCATCTTAGAGTCGACTTGTTCTGCATATTTGCAGATGATCATTATATGATCATTCTTATCATATAATAAGAATAATAGGGATGATTAAATTATATATAAGCGACATTAATACATTCACATTATTTGACTCACAATACGACTTTCATTCTTAGCCCCTCAACTCCCTTACATGATAAATATAAACCAAAATTATACTTTTAGATATAAAATATTATTAGCAAAATACTATACGCCTATTTATATTTATATAAATATATGCAGATTAATCTAGTGTTATCTAAATGTACTTTATTCATTGAAAAAGCCAAAAAAAAGTGAATCTCACTTTAAAAAATTACTGTTACAAAATGTAACATTGTGTGTGATTGAGTGTCGGATGTCCCAGAATACAGAACGCTAGCTAGATATAATACGTAAAATGCCTCATCAAAGCTTGCTAGCCAAAGCATGTATGGAAAAAAATATACAACAGACACACAACAGATAAAATTAATAATAGTAAATAGTAAGCTTCTGTGAGAAAATGTGTCATTACAAAGCTAGCCAACAACATAAAATTACAAAATGTCCCATTATAAAGCTAGCTGGAATGGCTGTGCTATATAAGTTACAAAATATATACAGTTACAAAATGCCTTAAAAAAATTTTAATAAAAAAGCCCGGTAGCTAAATCATGTGAGGGGGAAAATGTCGAAGAACAGAGCTAGACAGTAAGACAATGTGAGAAAATGTGCCATTATAAAGCTAGCTTACCAGATAAAATTTCCAAATGTCCCACTATAAAGCTAGCTGGAATGACCATGATAGATAACATCCCACAATACAGACAGCTACCTAGTTAAACACGGTTAGAAAATGCCTCAACAAAGCTTACTAACTAAATCATGTGTGGAAAAATTCACACAACACAGCTAAAAAGTAAGATACGATGAGACAGCATGCCATTACAAAGCTAGCTAACCAGATAACCTAAAAAAGTATCCCACTATGAAGCAAGCTATGTTCAGAACTAGCTAGACAGTGTCCCCCAGATATAATTAGAAAATGTTTTTACACAATTAGCTGGCTAAAGTATGAGAAAAAATATTCTATAACACAGATGGATAGTTGTTAGAAATGTTAGAAAATGTTCCACAGCTGAGCTATAAACTAATGCTGCTAGATAATGCAAAAACTCTAGCTAGTTTGGTTTTTTCAAAATGGTCCCACTTCAAAGTTAATTCATTTGTTGATTGACATCCGAGTGGGTATTCTTGGAAAATGTCAGACAACAAATCTATGTGGATTAATAATATTAGAAATGTTTCGTATTGAAGCTAACTAGATTGATATTAGCTAGATAATGTTTTTAAAAAAATTGATCGCAACAAAGCTAGCTAGTTTACTTATGTTTTACAGCAATCTGTGTAGCTGGATTGTGTTGGATCGATGCTAACAAATACTAAATGCTATAATATAACTAAATGTAAATAATGTGAGAAAATAATCCCACAACAAGACTATCTAGGATGAGTTGAAAATGCCCAGGATAACACTAGATAGATAGATAGATAGATAGATAGATAGATAGATAGATAGATAGATAGATAATAGCATAATCTAGCTAGCTTTTCTGTGGGACATTTTCTTATATTATACAGCTGGCAAAGTTTCTGGTGGACATTTTTTTATGTTCTCTAGCTAGCTTTGCTTTAGGACATTTTCTAACGCTGTAAAGCGAGCTTTTTTTGTGGGACAGGTTCTAGCATTATGTAGATAGTTAGCTTTGTTAAGCCATTTGATGAGAGAATTTGACTAGCCGTTACTGAACACATCATAAATCAGTCTCACAGTCAGTCACGTCACAGTGACTGACACGCTTCAGGTGTGATTGACTTGTTGCCGTACTCCACACTTCATTCTTCAACAATGACGCATTGATGCAATTCCTATACATCCACACCACACTGCATTTTATGACGGAAATCCTAAGCTGGGAGAATTTCTGTAGCGCCCACAGACACTGCACATGTTGTTCTATTATCTGTCATAAGCAATTTAGCTGAAAGTATGTTGATTTTAACCCAGAGCGGCAGGCCGAATCCTCCTGAGAGGCGTAAACACTTCAAGCTAAACATAACAAACCACCCAACATCTCTGACACACACACTCCTCCATACCAAACCGCCTGTACTTAACATACGTCACTGAAAGTCTCGCCGCCAACACCATGACTCAAACTAGCACTTTATTTCACAACCCTCGCTCAGGATTGTTTTTCCAGTTGCTGCAGTTCATATGCTCTCTCTTTGCTATCTGACTCATCCCAAAGATGCTGTTCTTGCTAAATATTATGGTTTTATAAAAAGGTTCACATGTGGAGTATATGACTTGCATAATTTAAAAAAATTATATTAACTAACATGGACGGCTCATCTAGCACCTTTTCTTTTACATTACCTACAGTAGCTAGCCGTGTTGTCTAGCTGTATAATGCTAGCTAGTTTTACTAAGACATTTTGTAACATTGTACAGAAAAG
The DNA here is from genome assembly GCA_011419295.1 of Clarias macrocephalus. Lineage (NCBI taxonomy): Eukaryota > Metazoa > Chordata > Actinopteri > Siluriformes > Clariidae > Clarias > Clarias macrocephalus. The sequence goes on from JAAGKR010001167.1 coordinate 82,784, forward strand.
CTTGCTACTTTTATAATGTTAAATCATAGTTAACAATGACAGTATCTAGCTAGATACATTTGCAGTTAAATATTTTCAAATTTTGTAATCTAGCTAGTTTTTTCTGTGTGACATTTTCTAATATTATAGCTACAGCTAACAGGATTGGTGTAATTAGGAGATAATATTTTGTAATATATAAATAATTTTTAATAAAAAATATTTTAAGTTCTTTGTTTAGAATTTTTTAAGTTAGCTACAGTATGGTGCAAAAAAATTTCAAACATTATACATCTAGCTAGGTTTCAGGTGAAAATCTTTGTTATATAGCTAGCAATATTTGTTATGAAACATTTTCTAACATTTGTAACCAGCAAGTTTTGCTGAGCGACATTTTCTAGCTAGAAATCCTGGTTGTGGGAAATCGTTCTTTTTTTTTTTTTTTTTTTGAGTTACTGTGTTTAGCAAACATGAGAGGTTGATCAGTATTAGGTTAGAAGAACAAAGTAAAATCAAAAACTGAAAAAGAAGTATACATTTCAGAAAGTAACATGCAGATAAGTGAACACTTATAACAATAAAACAAAAAAAAAGTACACTGCCCTACACAAAAAACAAAAAAAAAAAATTATGATGCTATGTTAACTGTCATGGCATAGTTTTGTTAAGGTTAATTTATGCAAAGGTTTATGTGCTAATGTCACAACATTTATCTCTGGTCAGAGTTGAATTAATTTCTCTTGTATCAAGGATGAGAGAGTCGGGCCGCTGTGTAAAGCCTTTTCCAGCTCATCCCAAAGATTCTCAGTGGGGTTAAGGTCTGTCCTCTGTGGTGTCCAATCCATGTGTGAAAATAATTCCTCATGCTCCCTGAACCACAATTTGGACCTGATGAGTCCTGGCATTGTCAACTTGGAACATACCTGTGCTATCAGGAAAGAAAAAAAAATCTATTGATGGAGAAAAAACCTGGGCATTCAGTATATTCAGGGCGGCAGCTGATTTTTTTGGGCACATTACGTTACCGAATCTAAATCTAACCAAGAGAAGTGACCTCAGATCATAACACTGCACCCACAGGCGCACAGTAGGCACTAGGCATGATGGGTGCATCAATTTATCCACCTCTCTTCTTAGGCTGATGCACCCATCACTCTGGAAAAGGTTAACTCTGGACTCATCAGACTGCATGACCTTTTTCCAAAGTCCATTCTTTATGCTCCCTAGTAAATTGAAATTTTTTTTTCACCTACCCTCGTTGATAAGCGATTTTCTTAAGGCAACACAGCTGTTTACTCCCAATCCCCTGAGTTCTCATTGCACTTTGCATTTTGCGTCTTACTTTGACTATTAAACATTGCCGTAAGTTTTATTCTTCTTCTTATTATTATTATTATTATTTTCTCTTAATAAGAGGGTAGTCCTTTTAATAATGCGTTTTACACTTCTTAACCCAGTTTTAGCCATTTTAGCAATCTCCTTAGTTGTTTTCTTTGCTTTATGCAGGCCAATAAGTTGATCCTTTTGAAACATCTTTGCCATGAGCACAGAATATGTCTTCTGACATGGTTGTTTAAGAAATGAGAAGCTACTCACTGCATCAGTTAGGATTAAATAACTCAAACCATCTTAATCACTTCAGTGATTATCCATCGGAAGGCTCCCAACTATTTGTTTAGTTAAATCCAAGTGGTGTCATTTCTTTTTGCCAGGCAGTGTACTGTACTATATATACAGTATATATAATGACCTGACCTCAGAAAAAACCTGGAGTCTTGTTAAGATAACGAGTTTGGAGGTGTGGTCTAGAGCTACTTTCACCGATAAGAACTAGTCAAACGTTTTGAGTTTGCTCCACACAAGAAGAATACGCTTATGTGAGCCATCACCAAAAAGAGCTCTCAGAGGATCTACTATATGATCAAGAACTGTTGATTTACATAAAGCTGGAAAGGGTTACAAAGTGATTTCAAAGACTTTAGAAATTCACCAGTCTACAGCCAAGCCAGTGGAGACACTTTGGAACTGTGTCCACTGTACTAAAAAATGGGCGCCTGGTCAAAATGACACAAAGGGCACAATGAAGACTCATCAGAGAGGTAAAGAAACACCCCGGAGTGACAGTCAAAGATTTTAAGGCATCATTGGAACTGTCTAACATCTGAACAAGCAGGGTGTCCATGGCAGGACACCACAAAGGAAGCCGCTGCTTACTAAAAAGAGGATTGCTGCATGCCTGAAGTTTGTGAAAGAGCACATTGACACTCCACAGCGGTATTGGTAAAATGCTTTGTGCACTGATGAAACTAATATTGAACTATTTGGAAAGAACTTGCAGCACTACATCTGATGTAAAAAGGGCACAGCATATGACTGTGAAAACATCATCTGAACTCTGGAGTGTATCAGGGCCTGGTCAACTTGCCGTCATTGAGGGGAAGATGAATTCTGTATGAATGTCTGTATGTCAGCTGAAACTATAGAAGTTGGGTGATGCAACAGAACGGCTTCAGAAAAACAAAATCAGAGGCTAGACCTCAACCCAATGGAGATGTCATGGAATGACTTCAAGAGAGCCATACACATGGGACGTGACCTAAAGCAGTTCTGCCAGGAAGAATGGGCTAAAATTGCTCCTGAACGATAGCCGGTCTGATCCACAGCTACAGGAAGCACCTGGTTGAGGTCATTGCTTGCCGTTGGAGAGGTGGTGGACCAGTTATTGATTCGTTGGGTTCACTTACTTTTTCCACTACCATTTTGAATGTTGAATGAGTGTCTTCAATAAAGACATGAAAGATCAGAATTTCTTTTGTTTGCTATTATTTTAGGCACATTATATTTGTCAGTACTCAGACTTAGATGAAGATCAGATCACATTTTATGACAGATTATTACAGAAAACCATGCAATTCCAAATTTTCTCACCCCTGTAGGTACTGACTCGCCAGAACAGTTCAAATGAACCAATATCGATGCTCGGAGCAGACTGGGCTCGTTTGATTGTTTCTGAAAGTCCTCGTATCCTGGGATTTTAACGCAAAACAGTTGACACAGAAATAACTAATCTTTAAAAACCTTGCAACAGAACAAAAAAAAAAAAAAAAACATCTCAGAATGCAATGCGCAAAAAAACAGCTAATTTTGACGAGAACAACTTGTCAGCCCTGAGGCTACAGATTGCAGCAACAGCTTGAAAGGACACCATGGACACAATCTGCCATTGGTCGCCAGTTCAGGCTGGTGATGGTGGTGGCAGCATGAAATGGGGATGTCTTTGCATACATTGGGCATCTTAATACCAGTCTGAGTTTAGACATTTAGGGCTATTAACCCATGATCTTGCTAGTGTATCTAAACACTATCTTGCTTCATGAGAACTGTTACAATGAAAATAAAAGCAGCAGAATATATACTTCACTCTGTTAAATCCATTCTGATGAAAAATGCACGAGATATTTTGATTTCCTTTCGCCTGAATGCTGTAAGGAGTATCTCAGTTAATCAGCGATTTCAGCTGAGTCACCCGCCAATCTACACGAGCGCATATTAAGAACCGGTGCGTGTCTTAATAGAGGCGTGTTATTATACACAAAGATATTATTCCCCCCCCCCCTCCTTTTTTTTTTTTTTTTTACACTGGAGCTTAAAAAAGCATCATAATTTGTAGCCTGTTCATGGCTGGAAAAGCAAAGTGCACAAAAATATACACCCCTACAGAAGAGTCTCGCAACATTAGTACGATACTTTCGATCTATTTATCTTCGCTGTTGTTCTGACGATAACAATCAAAATTGCCTCGGATTGATATCCTGGTGCCAAAACTTCCAGAGGACCTGAACATGGAGACGCACTCACTCAGGTGAATTACTAAGTGTCTGTGGGTATGTGTGTGCTTGTGTGTATGATTATGAAAAAGAGCCCACTCAAGAGCCATTGTTCGCTCGCTCATTATACAGAATAAAGTGGATTTGTGGAGTCCTTGTAGATCTGAGAAGTGCTTCAGACTATCTTCGTAAAACACAGAGAGAAAGAGAGAGATAGATGAAGAGAGAGCGCGAGAGAGAGAGAACGTCAGGAACGGAGAAGGGCAGAACGAAAACACACACACACATACTGTACAGTGACAACAGTTTACATTGTGTTTGTTCAGCGGCTGGACCGAGGGAGTAGTAAATTTAGCTGCCCTAATTAGGTGATATTGCAGAGAGAGACAGATAATGTATGACTACAGGTGTACGTGTGTGTGTGTGTGTGTGTGTGTGTGTGTGTGTGTGTGTGTGTGCGCACAGTCTCTGAGCTCTCTGCCCATCTGCAGCAATTTGTACGCAGTGCACATGAAGCCAGAGTACAAAGCAGAAAGCCTTTGAAGCTCCTTTGAATCTCTCACTGACCGCACTAGCCGGCATCACTCTGGGGATGGCTGGGGTTTTTTTATTCTTCTTTTTTTTTTTTTATCTTTGAAAAACACTTTAGAAGATCTTTAAAATCATTTGTTTTAGATAAATGTAGGGGGAAGAAATCACGACGTTATTTGCATGCTTTTGGGATGCATCAGTGTGTCCTTTTGGTGCATTGCAAACCAGCAGCTTTGAACAGTTCACACCCAGGGCAACAGCTTCCACATGACCCGATGGACTCGTTTCAAGAGAAATGGAGGCGTAGCCATGTCTCCACTGAATCATTTAAATCCAGCACGTTTCCAAAAAAAAAAAAAAAACATAACATTTTTTTTATATTGTTCCTTTGTAAGAACTGGATACTAGGTAATAGGTCGACCTTTCATTTTATACAGTAGCTACATTAATGCATGTGATTAAAAGTAACATCCACAGTACACTAACAAACGACCAAAACTAAACTTCAATTTGAAACTTAATTGAAAAACTAGCTTTCAAATGTTAGAATTATCACCTGAACTGCTTAAATTGACCTTTTTTATTTGGTCTTGTATATTAGTATAATTCTGGAGATTCTGTATTGTTATATGTCGATATTTATACCTTTTGTACCGTGTTCAAGTGGGCATTTTTTACAAGAACAAATGAGACACTTTCTCCAACATATCCTATAGTTCTTAAAAGGTTTGAACTATGAAAAGGGTTTAATCAACATTTAAATGTTGTGCAACTTGCTCCAGTCCATTAGGTGGCAGTATTGTACCAAAATGATGAGTGTTTTGCAGAAGATGTATGGAAATGTGTTTAAAGAATTAATTAACTTTTCGGTCATTTAACAGTTTGAGTAAATGAATCCACACAATCCAGTGTCTTCCTGTGCCAGTCCCAAGTCTGGATAAGTGCTGAGGGTTGTGGCGGGAAGCGCATTCCGACGCAAGACATTTGCCAATTCAATCATGTGAATCATTAACATGATTTCCCAGGCTAACAACAATCGCTCCCGGTGTTGTTGACCTACAGGGTGCCGGTGGAAATTGGGCTACTGTTGGTCGAGGAGGAGATTTATGGATGTAGTGAAAGAGGACATGAAGGTAGTTGGTGCGAGAGAAAAGGATGCAAAGGATGGGGTTAGATGGAGGCAGGTGGTTCGCTGTGGCGATTCCTGAAAGAGTACAGCCGAAAGACGAGAGAAGACGTTTGCCTAAATAATGTAGAAAGCAAGAATCTATTCGGAATTGAAAACTGTTCAATTCAAGTCACTCCCTCACTCTCTCCTTGTCTATACCGCTTTATCCTGTATACAGGGTCGTGGGGGAGACCTGGAGCCTATCCCAGGAGACTTGTACACCCTTCACACACTACGTGCAATTTGGGAACGCCAGTTCAGCCCTGTGGGAGAAAACTGGAGTATCCGGAGGAAACCCACCAAGCACGGGGAGAACATGCAAACTCCATGCACACAGAGATGGGAATCAAACCTGGTCCCTGAAGGCGCAAAGCGACAGTGCTAACCACTGGTCCACCATGCTGCCATTGATTTAAATTGATAGGTGGGAAGAAAAAACTCCCTAATCGATCAATTGATTTAATGATTCGAATCAACCAACAAAAGATCACGTTAGCCGCAAAATCATATCGATCGCACAGATCTACTACTTTCAATTCTGGAACAGTTCATATTCATTCCAAACATCTTCTTCCTGACGCGCTGTTTCAGTGTCTATGTAAATGAGATACTGCCGAGCCACGCCCACCATCACAGCTGAATGGAGATGTGCTTCTTATACAGTATGAGGGCACATTAGTCTAAAATAATCTAATCTGGCTTGTACCGGATAGAACCGGGCCAATACAAAAATCTGAAAAATAATTTCTATCTTTATAATTTTTTGGGACATACACTGGAGTTACACATCTTAATTTAAAAAATTACCAAAATAAATTGCACCCTTAAAATGATTGTATATAATCTTCTTATGATAGGTACAACATCTCAGCAGGTACAACATAGGTACAAAAAAAAAAAAAAAACAAATACAGTTTAACTCTAGGATAAGGATAAGGGGGAAAAAACAGGAAACTGTTCATCACTCAAAAGCCTGCTCCGTCATGTGTGAGACGTCTGCGAGATAGCTGCCAGCAGGTCAAATCCACCGAAAACAACACTGCGGGCATAAACAAGCAGGAACTAAAAAAAAAAAAAAAAAACTCCGGTTTTAGGCTGACGGAGCATCTAATACAAAAGCGACGGTATCTACAGGTCACAGCCTCCTGGCTTCCGTCCACCGCGAGGGATTTTCGGCTAAGCCCCCCAAACACGCCCGGTTTAAGATTATGCTAATTTCAGCAGTCATATACTGTACGCTTGACTGGATTTCTGAGAAAAGGGCTACATAATTTATCTGCTACAGAGGAAATACCTTGTAATTAAAGCTAACGCCGCGCACTTCCACCAAGTGTTTGTCGAAAAACTGAAGAAAAAAAAAAGGCGGGAAATGTAGTTTTTACCTCAGATGTAGTCCATATTTTGGCGGATTGACGTTAGCTTGGGTTTTTTTTTTTTTTTTTGATTAGGGCTGTAATTAGTATGTTGTTGCTACGGAAAATAAATCGGCACCTCCTGACCAATCAGGTTGGAGAACCCAAAAGCACTACGGTCTAAGTGTTTTCGATTTATATTGACCTCCGCGGCATGGCTGAAAAAGAAATCCCAGTCTATATGATTGGTTTTCCCACCACGTTCGAGAGGACTGGCCTTTATACGTCCAGTGTTGCGTGTTGTTCCTTTTTTTTTTCTCCCTCTTTACTCAGCCGCACACCACACACACTGCCCACCGCCCACTTAACGAACTCATTCCCTCGACCTGAACCTCATATCGCTCATATTTTTCCCCTCCCTTTCCCTCTTGCGTTCTCTCTTTCTCTCCGTCTCTTTTTCACCTCCCTCGCTCTGTCTCTCAAGGTGATTGCTGATTGTTGGGCCTGGGAGGCTGTCGGTGAAAGAGTAAGTGCACGCTCGCTCGTTTCTCATCCTGTCTTTGGTAATAAATCCTCCGCATGGATCGGTGTGAATATTTATGTGATGGGACACATACGCACACATACACACACACACACACACACACACACACACACAACCATAGATTGTGGGACTGTGTACTGCAGCATGTACGGCATCTACTTTTGCAGTATGTTAAGCAGCATAGTGTATGTGCTCAGTCTCGTTACCGAAAAGAGGCTGTTTGAGCAGTAGGTGCTGTAACAGTGATGAGTGTGTTTAAAGCAGGTCGGGTCGGCCAAAACACTGTGAAACATATAGTACTGAAAATGTTGTTTATACGATATGATCTTGCTTCCGTACAGAATTTTAAGTTGCTCATTTCAGCCTTTATTTTAAACGGCGTCTCCCTTCAAACAAAATCATTTAAAATGCAAATTATTCATATTTCTTTATAAGTATTGATACAAAAATTGGTACACGCTTCTACAAGCATATGACCTGCAAAAGTTTTTGCTTAAATTTTTTTATTTTGCTTATTTTTTGGTAAAAGCTTAAAAAGCTTAAAAATCTGTAGTGTCCGTAACCAGGTCAAAATCCATGTCGTGATAGCTTAAGAATTTAGCATTTTTAGAATAATGCACTTTTTCAGGTTGATGTCTTTTCAAGTGAAACCTAGATCGGAATGACAGTTAAGGTCGTTGAAAGACGGACACTACAGTACTTTTAAATTGTATTTAGCAAATGTGTTTATATGTAACTCATGAAAATTTAAATGTTTATGGATATTAACAAAAAGAACGAAGCACTGAGTGTTATAATGATGTTGAATGATCTGGTCTAAAAATTCACTTTTTCACCACTTTTTATCACCGATCCGATGTGTGAGTAAATGTCCTGGGATGAACATGAGCCTGTCTTTATGATTACAGCAGCAGTTTGTCTAGACTCTAGACGTATTCAAATATAACCAGGCTCCAAATAAAACCGACTTTACCTTCGAGGCAAAACTCCTCAAAAGTGCTACCGGATGTGCGTCTGATATCTAATATCGGATAAGAAATCCAAGAACTTTATCTCTCTAATATTAAGTTGCAGTTTCCGGCAAGTCGAGTTATTTCGAGATGCGGAGATATGCGGAGTCTTACCACAATCACGTGTTTATTTTTATTTTCACGATGGAATATGAAACACGAAGCTCGTCTTATCAGAAAGACGCATGATTCATGCGCTGTAGCGGAATAAAACACGAGGTGCTTTGGTATAACGAATGATAGCGACGTGAAACAGCAGCAGGTGCCTTTAATAGCATGTGTGTGTGTGTATGTGTGTGTGTGTGTGTGTGTGTGGGCAGAATAGCATCACTGACAAGCGTTATTTATATTACGGTAATGGATAACAGGGGAAAACAGATGTTAGACGATGAACCGCTACGACGCTTTAATGTCAAACGGCGTATAACGTGATACGCATGCGGACCGGTGTTGCTATGGCGACGAAGACGAGTGAAAAAATATTTCATAGAGCAAAGTTAAAAAGCCTTTTATGTTTTTAAGTGCGTGTCCGCTATAGACGCTATAATGAAACCGGCTAACGTCGGGCTATATTACTCGTAATTCCGTTTAAGTATTCGCTCGTATCTAAACCCGAGCGATGCAGCGGCGCTTTAGTGTTTTAGTCCATCCGGCTCATTCTTTCACCTCCTCATCTGTTCACTTCATACTGATAAAAATTAATATGAATATGTACTTCATAGCTATTGTAAGCACTAATGTGCGTGTGTGTGTGTGTGTGTGTGTGTGTGTGTGTGTGTGTGTGTGTGAGTGCCATTCACGTTAATTAGAACTAGCAGCCAGTGCAGTATAAGGACATGGTGCAGTGGATCTTGGACGCCAGAGCCGCAGTCCTTCAATGCAAATCTATATGATTCGACACCGCACATATACAGTAGATATAGGCGTGTTCCTGGATCAGCGCTGCTGAAATCTTGATCCTGATTGGTCAAGAAGCGGTCGATTGATTTTCTCCAACAGCCGCTCGGACTGTAGATCAAACCGCGGGGTTAACAGTACTGTTTCTGATACGTGATCGTTTCCATGGCAACAACGTGTTTTATTTTGTTTGTTTGTTGTTTGTTTTTACTTTTTCCGCAAGGAAATGCATTTAGGATTGATGTACTGTATACTGTAGAGTCTCCAGTGCCAAGCCTTGTTTAAGAACAATTAATTTTCATTCCGGAATGTTCATCGAGCTGGGTTTAAAACTCGCCTTCATATTCCTAGAATAACCACCGGGCTCAAGAAACCTGCTATAGGTTGTACCCCCGGGCACCGTTTTCAACAGGGTTCCTAGACCTCATGCGTTAAATATGAATGAGTAGGCTAAATCACATCCCATGAGATATCGGTACCGGCACCCCGACCCTGAAGTGTAACAGCTCCCTAAAGACCACGGGCAGAACGATTCAAACAGGCGGCGTACTGTAGGAAATAGGAGACGTCTGTCTCGCAAGTGCATGAAAATAGGGACGGGAATATACGAATGAAGACAAGGTGTGTGGGCAAAATGATTAAAGATTAACTCTGAATCTGAGCTGTAGGCCAAAATGTGATGTAACACGAGCTCAACTCCATGTCAGGTCAGTCAGAAGCAGCGGCGACTCTGGAATCAGTTGAGAAACGAGGATACTTATTTATTTTTTTTATATAACAGATTTGTTAGCAAAGATGTCGATTTCAAGCCTATATAAAACATAGCTAGTTGTATAAGACAGAAATGAGCCGTTTTTCCTTTTTTTCACCACAAACAGGTTTTATAAGTGGCTACTTTGTTCTTGATTTAAACAAGCCCAAGTGTGGTTTATAAGTCATAATTATTCATTATGAATAATGTCATATATATTCTTTTGTTCACCCGATTGTATGGCACTGATATGGTCATGTACTTACATTCTCTGTTTTTATTCGTATAAACAACTTCCAACTGTATATACAATCATCACGTACATGTCCATAGAAACAGTAAATTTGTATCATTTTACAATGATTTTACCGCATTAATGCACCTTAATGTGCAGTTTTTCAAATTCCCACCTGAATCTGAAATATATTATTATTATTATTGTTATTATTATTATTATATATTCCCACATTTAAAAACTTTGCACTTTTGTCATTATGATTTTTAAGTTTTAATAAAGTACTCTATCTATTTATTACAATATAATATTGCTTTAAAAAATATATCCATTTGTACTGTATTGTATTTTGTTGTATTTCCCATTAAATCTTTGATTTTTGATTGATTTCCAATTATGTAATAAAACATTAGGAGAACATAATGACAAATGGTGTCACTTATCAATCTTGTAGAATAAACGTTCTGTAAATGTTTTTCACCAAACCAGATTAAAACTCCTACTAGATTTACACTGTTTAATAACTAGCGTAAAGCTCATTTCTTTTCATACTTATGAATTGATGAACATTATATTTATTATAATTATAAATCATACTAAAGTATCACACAAAAAAAGTTTTTTTTTTTTAAAAAAAGAAGAGCCCTTGAAAGAATAATGTGTTCACTAACTCTTACAAACCAACACCGCAGCTCGGCCATTGCAGCGCGTCATATATATACAGTATGTCTATAGACGTTTATAGCACTTCCTCTTCTTCCTTTCACTGTCACAACTGATTAGCTAGTCTACGTCTATCTATATATTATATTATGTTGGAATATTGCTTAAAAACTAACAATTTGTACTGCAATGAAGTGTATTTCCCATAAAATCATTGTTTTGTTTAGTTTTTTTTTTGATTGATTTATAATTATGTAATAAAACATCAGGTCAACATAATGACTTTTGGTGAGATTTATTAATCTTGTCAAATAAATGTTTTGTAAATGTTTTCACTAACCAGTTTTCAACTCCTGCAGTGTTTTCTCTGTCTAACTAGCGTAACGCAAATTTTTTTCATACTTCTAAACATATAAGCATTTTACATTTATTTAAAAAAAAAAAAGCAAAAGAAGTTTTTAACAAAAGATCCCGCAGAAGCAAAACCAACAGCATTCATTGCCGCATGTCATGTCAGATAGACATACACTTACTCTTCTTCCTTTTACTGTCTCAACAGATTAGCTGGTCTAAACCGTGCTGGTATCATTTATGGATCTTATATGTATTTCGCTATTTCAGGTCGTAAAAATCTGGAACCACCGTGAAAACCTATGATCCAAACTGGATTTCTAGTTTAAACACCACTGAGAAAACTATATCTCCCAGGAATGCACCTACGTCTTTCAAATCTTCTGCTCAGCATTTTCATATTCATATACTTCGGTCCTGTCTATACTCTGCACAAAAAAAAAACAAAAAAAAAAACAGGGCTGCGGTCTCATCCAGTGTTACCATGGAAACCAAATCTGACTTGCTCACACGGCAATTATCACACAACGCCAAAAAAAGAAGGCCGATCCCAAGCGTCTCCCCCCCCCCACCACCCCTCTCTTTCTCTCTCCAATGAGCGCTCAGAGTGGGGCTCTGGGTATCACCCGGAATGTGCAGCGTGCAACGTGCCATAGGCAGGCATTTGGGATGGCAGCTGCGGTCTAGCCCACGCTTCTCCAACACCTCCACATGGCCCAATATGTTCCTCTGGTTAGCACGGAGGCGGCTGTGCGAATAAACACGGGTGTTAATTGATAACGCGGCTAGGTTGCGCCCTCTACAGGCGCGTCCGGGTAGGACACGGTTAACAAACCTGGCGTTAATCATGCTGAGGATGCTGGACTCTCCGTGGAGCACGAGCCTCGAGACAAACCATCCTGTCCACCAGACAGTCCAGGATTTATTATTATTATTATTATTATTATTATTATTATTCCAGGAGCACATAGAGAGATAAAGAGGGAGATTTTAAGAGAAAGGTTTTGGAGAAGGAGGGGGAAAAAAATGCGCATGCAGTCTCAGTGCGTAAAATATTTATGCGCGTAAAAATCCTCCAGGGCACGTGAGTGAGTGAGTGAGTGAGTGAATACCCCTGCACCAGGAGGGGTCAGGATTGAAAAGGGTCAGCCGCAGACTTACAGCAGTTGGTGATGGCGAAGCTGTTGGCCACCTCCAGGTTGTCGATGTGCGGCGTGAGGCGGAACTCAGTCGTGCCGAACTGCACCATCCCGACCCGAAACGCGCTGTACTCCTGGTCCGCACCGCGCGGGAACAGGCCGCCTGAGGGCATCAGAGAGGCAGAGATGGGGGGGGGGGGACCAGGCATTTATTATACACACAGTTATTATAGATGAGCGGAATAAAAGGGAGAACAAATAAGGAAGGGGGGGAAAAAACACACACACACACACACACATGCACGCGCTTCCTTTCTAGTGATGGAGGATTAAATCCTAACCCCGTCAGAATAGGGTTCGAACACCTTCATCATCATCATCATCATCATAATCATCATCATACAAATAACAGATACAGATGTATATATATATATATATATATATATATACACACACACACACACACACACAGGAGGTGATGCTCACCGATTTGGACGCTGGGTGATCCGCCGAGAGCGAGTCCCCACAGCGCGGGGACGAACAGAAAACCCGACAAATTCATCATCGTCTCCTGTTTTTTTCTTCTTCTTCTTCTTCTTCTCCCCCCGTTCCCGCCTCCGGTCCGATCCTGTCGTCGCTCGCGCTCACAAAACTGCGCCTCGATTCATGATGATTGAAATAATAATCAGAAAAGAAAAGAAAAGAAAAAGGAGGAAGGGGGAGAGAGAGAGAAAAAAAAACCGTCGGTTGTTGTGAGACGGGGAGAGGACAGAGGAGAAGGTGTGGAGAGGACAGAGGACAGAGACAGCGGCGCTTCTCCGGTCTGCTCCAGATCCTCTGCGGCTCCGCGCGCGCACCAGCAGCGAGCAGCGCTTCAGCCGCCACGGACACCCGAGGAATGATGATGGAGCCGGAGAGAGCCGAGCGCAGCCCGAGCGCGGCCGAACCCCGCAGGGGGGAGGGGGGAAATGAGGGGGGGTGGGTGGGGGGGGGATAGAGATTATTTATTTATTTATTTATTTATTTAATAGGCTTGCTTTGCATTCATAAAATATATATTTTTAAAAAATAATAATAATAATGTTCACGAGAGTCACTCATTTATATATTTATACAGTATATATATATATATATTTGACTGCAGGACTTAGATTTCTGTTCGCCTATTATTATATACCTTTATTTATGATTACTCTCTTTTCACACCGCTCTGTTCTTGTTTTCTCTCTTTTTATTTCCTTGTGACTTATTTCTAAGCTTTGGCAAGGCGAATGTAAATATTTTGTCACGCCAATAAAACACCTTTCAATCTCGAATCTCAAATCATTGTGGGGGCGGCGGGGGGGGGGCGGGGGGCGGGCAGTGCCAATAAAGCACGCGCTGAACTGAACTGAGGGAGTGAGAGAGAAGGAGGCGGGGTGGGGGTGGGGGTGGGGGGGGGGCAGAGAGAGAGGGGGAGTGAGGGAAAGACTTTGACTTTTATGTGCCTCTTATTTTGACTACCTTATTGACACATAAAGAACTAAATAAATAAGTAAATAAATATTTACATAAATAAGAGAAATAAACAAAGACAGGAATTTTACCTTTCGCATGAGTAGATTGAGTGAAGCAAAAAAGCTAACCATGTTGGACAAAAGGTAGATACATGTACAATCACATAATAAATCAACTCCTGTAGTGATTTAATTTTACTGTGAGAAGTCGAGAGAGAGGGAAGAAGAGAGACAAGGAGGGAAAGTCAGAGTGAGAGAGAAGAAGAGAGAAAGAGAGAGAGAGGAGGGTGAGAGTGTGGGAAAGAGCGAGAGAAAAGGAGAGAGAGAGACAGTGGGGGGGGGGGGGGGGTGGAGGTCCTCGATGCCTTTCCGAAGATGAAAAAGCCAAGCAGATCTGAAACTAATCAATTCAACAATTTGACGATTACACACTCTCACACCAGGTCAGTTCTATAGGTGTGTGCTTTGGTAAAAAAAATAAACAGTTCTGTTTTATTCTATAAACTGCTCAGGAAATTCCTCCTAAATTCCAAATATAATATATAATATTTCCAGCATTGTGACAAATGATAACACATAAGCGGTGGCACAGTGACGTAGTGATCAGCACTGTGGTCTCAGACCTCCAGGGTCGTGGGTTTGAGTTCCGCATCGAGTGTGTGCTGTGTGTTTGAATCTGCATGTTCTCCTCGCGCTTGGTGGGTTTCCT
>JAAGKR010001167.1:97455-138612 GCA_011419295.1 Clarias macrocephalus
GAGAGAGAGAGAAAAAAAAACCGTCGGTTGTTGTGAGACGGGGAGAGGACAGAGGAGAAGGTGTGGAGAGGACAGAGGACAGAGACAGCGGCGCTTCTCCGGTCTGCTCCAGATCCTCTGCGGCTCCGCGCGCGCACCAGCAGCGAGCAGCGCTTCAGCCGCCACGGACACCCGAGGAATGATGATGGAGCCGGAGAGAGCCGAGCGCAGCCCGAGCGCGGCCGAACCCCGCAGGGGGGAGGGGGGAAATGGGGTGGGGGGGTGGGGGGGGGATAGAGATTATTTATTTATTTATTTATTTATTTAATAGGCTTGCTTTGCATTCATAAAATATATATTTTTAAAAAATAATAATAATAATGTTCACGAGAGTCACTCATTTATATATTTATACAGTATATATATATATATATTTGACTGCAGATAGGGGGGCAGAGAGAGAGGGGGAGTGAGGGAAAGACTTTGACTTTTATGTGCCTCTTATTTTGACTACCTTATTGACACATAAAGAACTAAATAAATAAGTAAATAAATATTTACATAAATAAGAGAAATAAACAAAGACAGGAATTTTACCTTTCGCATGAGTAGATTGAGTGAAGCAAAAAAGCTAACCATGTTGGACAAAAGGTAGATACATGTACAATCACATAATAAATCAACTCCTGTAGTGATTTAATTTTACTGTGAGAAGTCGAGAGAGAGGGAAGAAGAGAGAAAGAGAGAGAGAGGAGGGTGAGTGTGTGGAGATGAAAAAGCCAAGCAGATCTGAAACTAATCAATTCAACAATTTGACGATTACACACTCTCACACCAGGTCAGTTCTATAGGTGTGTGCTTTGGTAAAAAAAATAAACAGTTCTGTTTTATTCTATAAACTGCTCAGGAAATTCCTCCTAAATTCCAAATATAATATTGTAAATAAAATATTTCCAGCATTGTGACAAATGATAACACATAAGCGGTGGCACAGTGACGTAGTGATCAGCACTGTGGTCTCAGACCTCCAGGGTCGTGGGTTTGAGTTCCGCATCGAGTGTGTGCTGTGTGTTTGAATCTGCATGTTCTCCTCGCGCTTGGTGGGTTTCCTGCGAGTACTCTGGTTTCCTCCCAAAGATATGTAGATTCGGCTGATTGGCGTTCCCAAAATTGCCCGTTGTATGTGTGTCCTGCAACGGTTTGGTACCCTGAAGCTACAGTAAAGTCTCCTGGGAGATGATCCAGGCCTCCAGGGTGTGGAACAATTAATAAATGAGGACGACACGTAAACATAGCAAAAAGGTGATGCAGTGTTTGCAAAGAAAGCAAGATCATATTCATTTTAAACAATATGCAATTAATGTTTTAACAAACTCTGATGAAGACCAAGAACTTCCCATCGCTTCACAGAAAGTACACAGTAGGAACGGGTCAAAACGTAACAATGTAACCAAATCCATACTGCTTCCAAGTCTCTGTCAGGTACCTACTGCGTTCCTGACAAGTTGTATGAGTTCTCATTGCATTCACTCAATATTTCGTGGACGTAGTGGGAACATTGCTCAGTGTGACGGAGTAAGGAACATTCAGAAACCTGTACTTAGTGATTTTGCAATCACCATGTGTCTTGGCATGCTCTCCAGCAGTCTTTCATGTTGCTGTTTACGCTACCACGCTTAGCACAAATAATTCAAGCAGCTCAGATTTGTTGGATGGCTCGTAACCATCGTCTTCCTTCCACACTCCAGAGGTTTGCTTTCGGGGTTCATAGCTAGAGATTGGGCTGACCATGATAGGGTCTTGATCTTGCATTTCTCCATCCACAAATTGATCAATCTGGCTGTGCGGCCTGGAAAAAAAAAAAAAAAAAAAACAATCCTCATGGTTGGTGAACATAGCCAGAGCAGAAGGACGCAAATGTTCTTCCAGGATAACCTTGTACTTGGCTTGATTCATGTGTTCTTCACAAAGATAATCTGCCTGATTCCAGCCTTGCTGAAGCACCACCAGATCATCACCTACAGTATCCTCCTCCATATTTCACAGGTGGCACTGTAGCTTGTAGGCCTCTCCACGTCTTTGTTGGCCAAAGCTGGAATTTGGACTCATTAGAGAAGATGACCTCACTCTGGTTCTCTACAGTACAGTTCCAGGGGTCTTTTGCAAACCTCAACCTGGTTCCTCTTTGCTTCTTATTGATGATGTTTTTTTTTTCAGGCATAGCATGAATTTAGTCCCCCCCTCTAAGAGCCTATTTCGAACCATCCTTGCCATGCACTTCACCCTTAGCTTCAGCTTGTCACTGTGCTTGAAGGTCGCTCGATGTCATCCTATAGTTGACGAGTGACATGGGAATGAGTTTGCGCTGATCCCTGTCAGAACAGATTGTTTTTTTCCTCTCTGCCAGTCTGTAGTATTGTTGTCCCCAGCATCTGCTGCTTAATTGTCTTATTTGTCTAAGAAACTTGGTTATTTTGGGCTCTAATTAAAAATGAGGGATTTACGAAATGTGAAATCTTTTATTTTATTTATACATTGGTAAAAAAAAAAAAAATAAATTTCAAACATCAGTACTCCAACACCAAATTAAATGTATGCCATAAAAAAGTGGCAGCAGTGGACCCGTGTGGGCAGCGGCTCCCAGTGAGGGCATGAATCCCTGTGATATCCAAGGCCTTACGGTGAATGCAGTGGAATTTTCCTCTACAGCAGCTAAATGGTGAAGGTTGTCCACTGCTTCACTAGTGGACCGGCCTCAGGCGTAAGTCCTTGTGACATCCGACATCTGGACAGCGTCCCTAACAGTGAATGCAGCTGCCTCTTTTTGCAGCTGCTGGATCGCAAAACCTGGCCCTTTGACCGAAAGGGGAAGTACAGGCCTTTTGGTCGTTGTCCCTATACTGCGCCTTTAAAGTCCCTGGGACACGGGGCATCACATCACCCTGCTCACATGGCGCCCTGGCATTCAGCGTCCGCCACACGTTCTCCTCACATCCGCATTCCGCACTCTGGACTCTGGACCCCGGGCTAAGCTCCCTGTCTCGCTTTAATAGAGCGGCGCGAGACCGAGATCCATTAACACTCATCCAGTGCCAGCTGTGCTCGATCTAGTGGCCCCGCCCTTTAACACACCTGCGGAAGGGGAGGCCACCTACCTAGTGAGCCTTCAGAGTGAGCAAGGGGTGAAAAGGTTTAATGCAGGCATATTACATTATATCATAATATATTATATTATATTATATTATATTATATTATATTATATTATATTATATTATATTATATCATATTATATTATATTATATTATATTCATGATTTTTGATACGTAAATGATTCTTAATAATAATGTGGCAATAAGTGTCAATTTTCCAAAACGTGCTCTGAGATGGTTTTTACTGGTTAAGTTACTGGAGACCTTTACATTCATTTCAAGTTGATTTAGTGTTAAAGTTTAAAGAATGAGACGTAGAGTCATGTTTTGTCCCTTTGTCTCTTAAAGGTCACTCCATGTCATCCTCCAGTTGTTGAGTGACGTTGGAATGAGTCTGCGGTGGTCCCTGTCAGTAGCGATTGGTTTTCGCCCTCTGCCAGTCTGTAGCTTCGCTGTCCCCAGTGTCTGCGGCTTGACCTTGTTCTTTTATACTGCTGTCTTTGAAATTTTAAGGATGGAAGCAACCTGACGCACGCCGTGTCCCTGTGACAGTAAAGCCAGGATTGAACCCTTTCTTATCTTAAAACTTTTCTTTGCGACTTTTTAAAATTCCAGTTAGGTTTGAGGTGATACTACTGTAGCTCTGATTCTGACGTCCAGATGGTCACATTGCTGCGTGTCACCATGGGTAAGTTCTGGGATTTTAGTATGTGGTACAGAGGCAGTTAGCGGTTAAAGAACACGACTCCAGCGTGTGACACATGGTGAAGGTGGAGCGTTGAACCAGACAGAGTTGAAAAATGCTCCCAGACGCACTTTATACAGTAATATGATATTTGTAAAATTATTTTTAAAAATTGTTGTTTTTGCTAATTTATAAATTTTCCATTAGTTACTTCTGTGCACTTTTGGTTGGATGGTCCCAGGAGGCAAGAAGAACTTCTTCTGAAGAACCATCCACAGTGGGCTTCACCAGAGCAACATCGCATGGCAAATTTGCCCCAGATGGCTTTGGGAAACATAATGGACAAAAAAGAGCTTTAATCAATTTTTTCTTTTCCAGTGAGACATCAGAAATGCAGAAGGAGACGCATTACAATTACATGTACAATTACAATAATTTTCTTATTAGAAAAACAGTAATAAAACTGTTCTTAAATGGCAAAAAAACATAGCCAGTTGAAGACGGTATTATTATTATTATTATTATTATTATTATTATTATTATTATTATTATTGCACTTTGATATAAATACATTAATCTCTTGTGTTTGTACATTAATAAAATATGAACTGAACTATAATTTAATTGTCTTGTTTGTTTGTTATATTTGCTGAATATGAAAGAAATTAGTGATTTCTTTAACAGTACAGAAAGAGACATAATTTATTATGTTATGAAATAATATCATGTCTGAGATAATAAACACTACTGTGAAAAGGTTTTAGGCACCTTGTGTTTTTTTTAGTACACATTTTTCTATGGATTTATTTATTTTAGGACTTTTTTATTTAGTCAGACCTTTACATTCATCAACGTTTTCCAAATATGAGTAATCCATCAAAACCCCTGCCGGGTTCTGTATGCCAAAAAGAAGCAGGTGCAACAGTCCAAGTCCTCAGAAGAACTCAGGTGGTTCTGCAGGATGCTGAGTAAAACTTAGTAGATAATTTCCTTATAAAACTGCACGAGTTCTACTTGAGACACAAGGGTCGAAAAAACATCACTGTTTTTTTTGTTGTTTTTTTTAAGTAACTTAAAAATACTTGGTTACTGGTGGTAAGTTTCTTTCCTGCCATTGTGGAAGGCTCGGGTTCGATTCCCACCCACTGACCAAACAAACCTCAGCCACTGGAAGATATTTAGTCTTAGATGGAATCGCCACAAATTATTATTATTATTATTATTATTATTATTATTATTATTATTATTATTATTATGTGGAAATATGTGGATTCTTCAGCTTTTCTGTCTGTCCAACAACTACAGTACAGGGTAATCACAAGACAAAATATGGATTTAAATTAAATTTATTAATACTAAATCAATTTGTAACATATATTTGTAGATAAAGGTCTCAATGTTTAAACCATCTCAGAGAATGTTTATTTCCATTATTATTATTATAATAATAATAATAATAACAATAATAATAATAATAATAATAATAATAATAATAATAATGTTTTTAATGTATTATTATTATTACTAATAATAATAATACATTATTTATTTATTATTATTATTATTATTAATGTAGAAATAAACATTCTCTGAGATGGTTTATACATTGAGACCTTTATCTACAGATATATGTTACAAATTGATTTAGTATTAATAAATTTAATTTAAATCCATATTTTGTCTTGTGATTACCCTGTACTGTAGTTGTAGGACAGACAGAATATTGCAGACAGAAAGGCTGAAGAATCAGGAACAAGCTGAAAAAAAAAATTACAATGTAAAAAAAAAGAAGAAGAAGAAGAACAGCGATATACAGGAGGGCAGGTCAAAGGTAGGATTAAGGGATCTGAGGGAGGGAGCGAGAACCTCATTCTATTTCAAAGCAGGATTAAACAGAACTGGCACATCTGAAAAAAAAAAAAAAAAAAAAAAAGAAAAGATCTTCCTGTGCAGGAGTCAGAGATAGAGACTGGCTTTCTGGTTTGCTGATAAGAATGGTATTAAGGGATTCACGAAAGTAAAGGGGAAAAAAAAACAAGGAAATAGAAATCTAGTTCTGAGACCGAGCGCAAAGGTGTTTAATCCAGCTGGTTTAACCGAAGAGTTGATTCGCTAAGACGAGATTGTTGTCTTTCGATCCTCACTGGAGTTCTACTGTAGTGCCGATGCAGCTAGCAAAGATGCGGGATTTCAGAAAAACTGTTTCTCTTGGATATCTAACACGGTTCTTAAGTTTATCTCTTAGCTCAGTTCAGTTTAACTATATAAGAGCTGAAAAAACAAGGCTGAACTTTTCTTTTGCTCATTTTCTCAGCACACGTTTCTGATGTACACACACGATCTGATAGATATCATACAACAGAAATGGTTGTGTAAGCAAACACATGACAACAGAAAAAGTGGGAAAATTTCCAAGTGGGAAAATTTCCACTTTGGGGTTTATTGTGAGAAGAATTGGACTGAGACTCTCCTTTAACCTGCAGTGATCGGTGTAATTCTTATATTATACAACAGAGGGCGCCAGATGACTAAAAAGGTATTTTTAAAAAACGCTGAATGAATGCAAAAGGCAAAATGAAAGGAAAAAAAGAATGATAAAGATGGATTTAAAAAATAAAGTAAATAGGAAATAAAAGAAATCATTATATTAATGTATTTGAAAAATACAAATCTCAAATTTTAAAAATAAAAATAACATTTAATTTTATGAACGCGTGTATATACAGCGTAAATGGGTTCTGTGGCTCTTCAGCACCCCCTAGTGGAATACAATGGCAATGAACTGATGTAGGGATCAAGCTATGGGGGGGGGGGGGTTGCATAATTGATTTGATTAAATGATTCAGATCAAATTGTAATGTTACATTATTATAATGATAATTTAATTTATTTTGGGAAAAAAGTTGTCCAAACCTGCCTGGAACTATGTGAAAAAGTAATTGCCCCTAAACCAAATAGCTGGTTGGGCAAAAAGTGCAATCAACATCACATTATCACACTACCACCACCATGTTTGAGTGTTGGTATGATGATTTTTTTTTTGTTTTGTTTTAAATTAAACGCTGTGGTAGTTTTACATCAGATACAGAACAGTAACAGAACAGTCCACAGATGTTTGCTCAGGATAATCACTACAAGTCTCTTTTTGGACAATAAGAGACAATCCATTGTGCTCTTTTTGGTCAGCATTTGCTTTCACCTTGGAAATCTCCCATGGACGCCATTCTCCATTTTTGGACGCCCCCCAGGTCTCTTTCTTACTGTTGAATCATGAACACTGAACTTAACTGAGGCGAGCGAGTGAGGCCTGCAGGTCTTTAGATGCTGTTCTGGGTTCTTTTATGAGCTCCTTGATGACTCGTTCTTCTTGTAACTCTTGAAAGTCGGCAAAAAATCAACAGTTCGTTCATGATTTAGCACAATTACTTTTTAAAATAGGGCCAGGTAGGGTTGGATAGCTTTTTCTTTCTTAAGGAATGAAAATATCACAGCACTGTATATACATATAATCTTACAATCTTATATAATATTATATAATCTTGTATAATTACATTTTTTTACTTGCAAGTGATATGAGAGTGACTGACATTCCCAAGGTCAGCACAATTTCATCATCAGATTTATTTTCATTTTTCATATTCCAATTGTCATTTGCAATTATCCATTACATTAAAGCTATTTAAAAAGTAATTATTGAATTTAAAAACAAGTATTGAACATACATAGATATCCACATGATAGACTCAGGCCTGGGGATTGCAATCCAAGGGTGGGATTTTAGGGAAAATCTGTGATTTTATTTAATTTCAGTAACACCTAGGAAACACAGAGGTTTACAGCATCCCTATGCAACAGATCAAACTAACTGTCCTTATATAAGATCCTTTGCTTTACTATAATTACTGGATTTTTTCCCCCAGTATTTATATCCAGGCTTTAAACCTACCAAGCACAAAGATAACACGCACGGCACAAACTCCATCTCCATCTAATTGATGTATTCCAGCTTGGAAATGAATCGCTTCACTTGTTACCAAAGGTTTCCTTGCAGCTGCAGTTCCGCTTACAAACAGCAGAGGGAGATAGATTGTTTTTAATCTATACAGAAAGGTAGACATCCATCCATCCATCCATCCATCCATCCATGAAGTCCAACTGGGGAGGATGGAGGCCAGTGGTGGTTACTATTGTATTTATTTCCATTTTACAACCATGGTCGGTCCTCTAGTCAACATAAACGCACTACGATCACTTTAGGAACGGCAGTTAGCCTAATCTGCATGTCTTTGGACTGGGAAACCGGAGTACCCTGAGGAAACCCACCAAGCACATGACTATGAGAAATCCCATGCACACAGACCACAAGGAGGGAATCCAACCATTTTGACTTCTTTTAATGATAATTGGAGACAAGTCCATAATGAACGCAAAAGTTTAGACACAGCTTCTAACTCCATGGTCTTTCCTGATACTGGGAATTAATGTTATTCCTTTCTACACCGTAAAACAATCCTGTAGGCGTTTATCCAAAACACACAATAATCTCCTCTGAACAGTTGATATTGAGATGTTTATCTGCTACTTCTGCTCTGTAAAGCTTGATAACGGCTCTAATCTGAGGTGCTGGTTGAGGTTAATTGGTGATTTCTGAGGCTGGTGACTCTAAATGAACTTCTCCTCTGCAGAAGAGCTCAGTTTTGTTCTTGAGTTCCTGGGAAGATCTTCAGTTGAATGAAGGCCAGTTTCATCATGGTGCTTGATGGGTTTTGCAAATGCACTTGAACCCAGTTCTGTTAAGCAAAGATCATAAGAGAATCTGTTTTTTTTTTTTTGTGGGGTTTGATTGAGGTAACGGGCAGCTTGGTGGCTAAGGTGTTGGACTGCTGATAAGGAGGTCTCTGGTTTGAACCCCAGCACCACTGAGCTGCCACTGGTGGGCCTTGAGGTCCTTCGCTCAACCGCTCAGATACAATCAGGCAACCAGGCTGATTGAAACACTGGTAAACCCCCAGGGTGGAGAGAATTTAGTGCCCAATTGCATGCGGACAGACTCTTACCTTGGTATTGCCATGTTTCCTCTGGGTTCTCTGGTTTCCTCCCACAGCCCAAAATTGCCCATAGAGTGAATGAGTGTGTGCATGTGCTTGTGCATGTGAATGGATTGTCACCCTGTCCAGGGTGTACTATAGTAGGTTGAGGTTTACCCCGAGTCCCATGGGGTAGGATCCAGGCCTCCCGCGACCCTGTACAGTAGCATAGAAGTGCTACAGAGACTGAGTGAGAGAGTGATTACAGTAATAACTCTCTAATAACCAGGCTCACAGCTTCCTGGTACAAAGAGGAAAATTGAAATAATACGTAATATACACTTGTAAAAGAAGAGCACGAAGGTCCTCAGTGATGAACGAAGCTCTTTATTATAACAGCGTCTCCATTTTATACACACTCCTACAAAACACACAGCCTTTTGGGAACATGCAGAACATAACCAGCTCAGCAGAGGGAAAAAAAAAAAAACCTTCGAGTTAATAATAAGCCACAGAAATGCCCAGTCTGCATTTTAGTATATGGGGTAACACATTGTTTCGAAGAAATTCGGGTCAGTACACAGGCTCTGGGAAAAAAAAATAGTCTGCACACACACACACACACACACACACACACACACACACACATATGTGTGACTTAGAATGGTCTTAATGCCGTTAGAAACAAGTCCGGGCTTTCCATTTTGGAATATTTAACTTTGCAAAGTCATGCACTCACATTGAGGCTTTTTTTTTTTTTTCCAAAGTGCTACAAATGACACTGTTGAAGCCTGGAAGTGACGCTAACATAGGTGCTTCTTTATCACTATGACATGACCAGACTTTTGTAGCTGACTGAATGTTTAAATCCAGTTCTTTATGTCACTTTTCTGATTTGCTGATTTTCAGATTTTTTATTTTATTTTGGTTCACAGTGTGAGGCGTTCCAATACTTTTGGACATTCCTGTTTACGTCGCCTTACCGGAGAATCGATAAAAAATTCAGACTTGCTAGTGCCAGCAAACACCCCACCTGTTTGTTCAGGGTAATTAAGTAAGTATTTTAGGGAGTGCATGACTTTAAACTGCTCGGACGTGATTGAATAGCGACTGACGCTTCGGCTTCGTAATCAGGTGGAAATGGCAAACACTGGAAGGTGCATGCTGGAAACCTTTTCCTGGCAGTCGTGCATGCTGAAAATCTTTCTCTCACACACACACACACACACATATACTGTACACACACGCATACACACACTTCCAGATGCTCACAGGTAGACGGACCAGTAGATGACATTGAAAAACAGGAAGGAGAACGGGAAGAGGGCGCGAGCGTACAGGTCGACGCGCTTGGCGGCGGACGGGATGACGGGTTTGGGAGGCGCCGGCTTCTTGGCGTTCTTGTTCTGTGATTTGAGCAGCGCGTTGGTGGACTCGATGGGCTTCCCGTAGCAGTCGAAGTTGGAGAGCTCGAAGTCGCGCGGCAGAGAGCCGACGATACTGAAGTCGTTGGAGCGCAGGTCCGATTTGGAGGTGCACACCTTCTTACAGCGGGTTTCGACCACCTGGAGGTGAGGACGCGCAACATACATGTGAGATACTGACGAGTCGTACAGTATAGGCATTCTAGAGGTCAGAAGTTCTACGATGGGGAACATCATCCCGTGGAGAGATGAACCCAAGTGGTTCGTGTCATTGAGTTCAAATGATTTAAAATCCTCATCCTGATGAAACTGATTCTAAGCACGTGAGGGCGTTTTATCCTGTAAGAAGAACAAAAGCCCGTGTGTGCTGCATCTTCACCGCCTCGGGCGGTTTCATGACTGTTAGCGCACATTAGACTCAAAGCCCACACAATCCTTTCTCCTTCCTTTCTTCTTCTTCGACCGAAACGCATCTCAAAACTCGTAACTCATGCAACGCTAAGCTCGATTACATTGTTATGAAAAACAATGGACCTATAGCACAGAGCGTTTAACCTTCCTCACCTGCAGCGTGTTAACGTGAATCGGGGTCCCTCCGGTGCCGTTGATGGAGTTGGCCTTGGACGGCGCCTTCCCTTCCTTCTCTTTCTCCTTCTCTTTCTCCTTCTCCTTCTGCGCCATCCTCACCTTCTCCGCCTCTATCTGTTTGGGACTGTTCAGCATCACCTGTCACATGGTTCACACAAACAGCACTCGCGTGAACCAGAAGCCACGCCACAGTTAGAGTAACCCGTAACTCCTTTACTCGCTTTACTGGAACTGAAGTAATGTGGAGTGCAATTGGTTCTGACAGGCCTGGCTGTAAAAAAAAAAAAAAGAGAGAAAAAAAAAAAGGCTTGGCTAAAATCCCAGCTCGGATCTTGTGCTCACGCTGTAACATCGTTCCGAGGCTTAAAGGATTTCACTACAAGGTTTGAACTATAAATAACTGAAAACTGTTTGCTCTATTATTAGGCATTTTTATATTCAGAATATTTGCTGGTTACAACTTGCGAGATTTTCTCCCTAATTTAGTCGTAGCTAATTCCCACCCGTCCATCAGGGCACTCCCACATCAAGCACTATCACGAGTTTCCTCCAGGACACGTCATGCTGGCATCTTTTCGAATTGCTCCTCACGCATTGTTGGCTGCGTAACACACCCACAGGATAGCGTCCGACTCCTACGATTGGTTCATCCCTTTCTCTGAATGAAGTCGGCCAATCAGCTCTCTCTCTAGGTTACATAACGATCTCGCCGTTCACTCCTTTTTCAGACGCGCCGTTTCAGTGTCAGGAGCTTTACATGAACTTCACCTGAACACCCCCTTTGTGAAAGTGCATTTTCCCAGCCAATCAGAGGACAGGGAATGACATAAAATGTTCATATTTGTGGTCTCATCAAGAATTTCTTACATGCATCGCAAAAAAAGAAAAGAAATCATGAAGCCCAGTAAATAGTAATTAATCGAACAAAGTAAACAAAGTATTTGGTATGAAGACACTTTGATGACGCTTTAGTCTCAGGCACAATTAGTGCTTTTTTTATTTTAAAGGAAATGAGCTACTAAGTTTTACTTAGCATTCTGCAGAACCACACACACACACACACACACACACACACACTCGGTTCTTCTAAAGACTTAAATTGATGTTAAGTTGAATACTTGTTGTTGTTGTTGTTGTTGTTGGTCTTTCAGCTGTTCCTGTCGAAGGGTCGCTACAGCGGACCAACCTGGCACAGGTTTTACGCCGGATGCCCTTCCTGACACAACCTTCGCATTTCTATCCAGGCTTGGGACCGGGATGCGTCCAATGGCTGAGGTTTGGGGATTGGGTGGGAATTGACCCCTGTACCGTCCACATGGCAGGCGAGAATACTCATGTTTCGAAATCTAAATGTTTTTGTACAAACTTAACAATAAAGAAGTCAAACAAGACTGTAAAATATACCTTAGAGCTGAAGGAGGTTAGGTTACGCATTAGCAGTTATCCGCTTACTGTAGCTCTTAGAAATGTCGACCAGAGAACGGCAAAGCTGAGATGGGTGGAGCTGGGCATAGGGGATGGTCTGTGGGTATATATGATGTCACAGTTGGGTTGAAAAAAAAAACAGCAGCCCAAACAAACAACAAACAGTTTGATTCCCACCCAGTGCCCAAGCCCCAGCCACTGGATGCAATGCCGGTCCCAAGCCCAGATAGAAATGGGAGGGTTGCATCAGGAAGAGGCAGAACGGGTGGTCTGCTGTCTGATCCCTCAACAGGATCAGCCGAAAGACTAACAACATAACAACAACATAGACCCACTTAATCGTCTAAGTGAATTTTGCATAATAGATGCCCTTTAATGTGGCGTCTTCTGAGTTTAAAACAAAGTGCTACAAGGAATTAAAAGTGTGTATAGATGAGACATAAGTAACGGAAGTCTAATGCATGTGAAACCAAGTTCGAGAGATACTAACAGAACCCTGGTGCAACACTAGACGCTTTATCATCGGATTTCTCCGTGAAGACCATTTTGTCTGTTGTAACCTTCTTGACTCTTGACTGTTTTTATTCTTTTGTGTTCTGTGGAGCAGTTTGTAAAAGACTGCGTAGATAAACTTTGTTTACTGCTGAAAATGATTCAGTCTGACTAGTTCCTTATCTCCCACAGAGAGCAATTGGAGTGTTGTACAGGGGCAACATTATTCCCAGTACTGTACAAACTGTACAAGTGCGACTCGAGTAAATGGATCCTGTGCTGAAATGGACCACACGTCACATCGTCTGTCGCACTGCTGTCCATGGTGCTACCCGGCACCATGCTTACACACAAATCAGTCACATTTCTACAGTATATCCTCTCATACACACACACACACACACACGCATATACCTGAACCACGGCATATTCCACCAGCGAGGCAAAGCCAAACAGCAGGCAGGCGATCATCCAGATATCAATGGCCTTCACGTAAGAGACTTTCGGCAGCTCAGATGCCAGAGACGTGCATTCAGAGGTGAGCGACAGGACAGACAGGATACCTGCACAGAGAGAGAGAGAGAGAGAGAGAGAGAGATGGTAATATCATATCAATATTCATGACACTCTCCAAACGGACAGGTACAAAACCCCCTGAAGCACTACTTTTTGATTTCGGATGAAAAGTGAAAACCAGTTTAAAACCATTTGTTTCTTTTTCACTCGCCAGCACACCTCGTGTTTTTTATTGATCGGTTGTTACTTTTATCTGCAGACTGACCTAAAGGAACCCGGGCTGCGCTGGCGTCTGGGTTAATCCAGAAAGACAGCCATGACAGGACCACGATGAGGAGCGTAGGAGCGTAGACACCCATCATGTAGAAGCCGACCTGTCTCCTGAGAGTGAAGATCACCTCCACACACGTATAATAACCTACAGTCAGAGACAGAGAGAGATAGAGAGAGAGAGAGAGAGAGGAACCTTTCAGTACACTCATTCATTTAGATTTGTTCTTACCATCTATCCATCTGTCATTGAGACACGGTGCTGGTAAACAACTTTTATTATGGTAAAGTGCCTCCTTCACAGACACTAAGGCCACGCCTTCTTTATTGTCTTTAAGAGACCATCAGAACATACCACTTTTGCTCAGACATGCACTAATACATCATTCCCTTCATTATAATAGTCAGACTAGCTGTGCCTCGATTGACAACCTGGCACCAAGGCCACGCCTCCTTCATTAAGACAACCAGACACCAAGGCCACGCCTCCTTCACTAAGACAGCCAAATATCAAGGCCACGCCTCTTTCACTAGGACAGCCAGACCTCATGGCCACGCCTCTTTCACAAAGACAGCCAGACATCAAGGCCACGCCTCTTTCACTAGGACAGCCAGATATCAAGGCCACGCCTCTTTCACTAAGACAGCCCGACATCATGGCCACGCCTCTTTCACTAGGACAGCCAGATATCAAGGCCACGCCTCTTTCACTAAGACAGCCCGACATCATGGCCACGCCTCTTTCACTAGGACAGCCAGATATCAAGGCCACGCCTCTTTCACTAAGACAGCCCGACATCATGGCCACGCCTCTTTCACTAGGACAGCCAGATATCAAGGCCACGCCTCTTTCAATAAGACAGCCCGACATCATGGCCACGCCTCTTTCACTAGGACAGCCAGATATCAAGGCCACGCCTCTTTCACTAAGACAGCCCGACATCATGGCCACGCCTCTTTCACTAGGACAGCCAGATATCAAGGCCACGCCTCTTTCAATAAGACAGCCCGACATCATGGCCACGCCTCTTTCACTAGGACAGCCAGATATCAAGGCCACGCCTCTTTCACTAAGACAGCCCGACATCATGGCCACGCCTCTTTCACTAGGACAGCCAGATATCAAGGCCACGCCTCTTTCAATAAGACAGCCCGACATCATGGCCACGCCTCTTTCACTAGGACAGCCAGATATCAAGGCCACGCCTCTTTCACTAAGACAGCCCGACATCATGGCCACGCCTCTTTCACTAGGACAGCCAGATATCAAGGCCACGCCTCTTTCACTAAGACAGCCCGACATCATGGCCACGCCTCTTTCACTAGGACAGCCAGATATCAAGGCCACGCCTCTTTCACTAAGACAGCCAGACATCATGGCCACGCCTCTTTCACTAGGACACCCATACATCAAGGCCACGCCTCTTTCACTAGGACAGCCAGATATCAAGGCCACGCCTCTTTCACTAGGACAGCCCGACATCATGGCCACGCCTCTTTCACTAGGACACCCATACATCAAGGCCACGCCTCTTTCAATAGGACAGCCATACATCACCACCACGCCTCTTTCAATAGGACAGCCAGATATCAAGGCCACGCCTCTTTCACTAAGACAGCCAGATATCAAGGCCACGCCTCTTTCACTAAGACAGCCAGACATCATGGCCACGCCTCTTTCACTAAGACACCCAGACATCATGGCCACGCCTCTTTCACTAGGACAGCCATACATCAACGCCACGCCTCTTTCACTAAGACAGACAGACATCATGGCCACGCCTCCTTTACTAGAACAACCACATACTCTTAAACACCAAGACAATGCCTCCTTCACTAGAACAAACAGACACCCTGGACGACGCTTCCTTTACTTTTAGGACACAGATATCAAGTCCACGCCTCCTTCATGATAACAGGCCACACCCCTTTTCCACAGACAGTCAGACACCAATGCCATGATCTCCTTCTTCAAGTCCCATGCCTTGCCTCTATAATAATAACCCTAGCACTTGTATCGATTTAGTCACAACTTTTATTCCAGATGCTTTCCTGATAGAATCAGGCTCTGCGTCGGAGCTGCAGCCGATAATTAATGCTGACACCCAGCGAAATCCAAACCCAACTCCATAAACGCACAAACGGCTCGTGAAGAATCCCATCGTCTAAAAACAGCTAAAGCAATAAGAAATACCCTGGAGCCGTCCACAGCAGCGAGGAACAATAAACACGCTGTAAGCGGAGCTCGCCGCGCCTCGCATTCTGAGACAGAACCCTGATTTCAGCAGCGACACGTCTCATCTCATGCATGAACGCAGTCCGCTTGTCAGGTAACATAAGACGGCAATAGATCTGATCTCGGGGTCAGACTCGCAGGCTGTGTCGCACATGTGAATAATTTAGTAGCCTTTTTTTTTCCGGCAGATTTATTCAATCAAACCATCGGAGAGCTTTGACCTTTAGGGTTAAAACGCTTCCTTTTTGAAAGCAGAGCAGCTGTTTGATATAAGGGAATAGATGAGGAATGGATGCGTCACGCTTCGCGGGTACGGTTTATTACAGTATACGGCGTGTAGTATATTTCCACCTGGGGAGCGCACGTACTGTACGGCGTGATCGCTCACCCTCGGCTGCTGAAAGCTCGCTCGCTTTCTCCTCAGGAGATAGATCTGACTAACAGCACATCGCTCACTGATTACTGATATTTCTTACTGTACGAGACATATGATAAAAAAAGGAAGACACGGGAACAGGAAGAAGGACAGTGGGAGGGAGAGAGACAGACAGTCAGATAGACGGATTAGATTTATGATGCTTGATTCCTTTATGTAAGAAGGTAACCAGAACATTATGTAACGTAATGAGGAAATCTCATGGGAAAATGTCGAAGCTACAGTTTGTACAAAAGGAATTTGAGCTTGGAATTTCAGTGTGTGTGTGTGTGTGTGTGTGTGTGTGTGTGTGTGTGTGTGTGTGAAACTTGCACCTACACACTAATTTCGTCATGTTTTCAAAATAAAAATGCTCTGAGTTATTACCTCGGATACATAACACACACGGGAACACGCCCACACACACACACACACACACACACACACACACACACACACACACACACACACACATATGGTGAGCATACTGTACGTGTTCCTGCTATAGGTAGTGGTTTTAATCTCCTTTACACCCAGAGTGATGTTTATGACAGAAAGGTCAAATAAGTACATAATAACACACACACACACACACACACACACACACACACACACACACATATATTTGAATATATTGTTGCAGTACTGAAGTATTAGCTCTACACAGAAAGCCACTGGGGTTTTTCCATTTTAAACAGGTGACGCTGAATCTATCTAACTGCTCGCATTTTCTCTTTTTCTTTCTCACACACACACACACACACACACACACTCATATGCAGCAGTTTCTTAGCACTCTTCAATCTCCTAAATGCCTCCACCCGGGCAACTAACTTAGTGTGCGTGTAAGTCATTCATTCACTCTGCACACTCCGACAACAATAGCAAAAGCAACACCAATAACAAACACCCACCGTCAAAAACAATACCAACACTACCACCACTACAACCAGCGCCACCCACAGCACCATCACCACTACCATCACGATAGTACTGTATGAGCACCAACAGCAGCTGCACCATCAGCACTACCACCAACATTACCATCACCGTCGCAACAGCAGCATCACCACCAACCTCACCAACCATCACAACAACAAAAACAGGATGTTGTTCAACATCTCCAACGACTACATCAACAACAAAAGCAACGTCACCGCCAACATGACCACCATCACCAACAACACCAACATCACAACAACAAACAGCATCACCCTCACTATCAACATCACCATCACCACCAGCGACATCGCGAACAACAAGATCACAACAGCAGCATCACCACTAACAACAACCTTAACATCACCACTACCAATAACAATAACATTACCACCATCACAACGTCATCAACTAGAACAACGCCAACATCACCATCAGCATCGCGACCAACAACTGCAACATCAACACTGCCAACAAAATCACAACCAACAACAACAGCAACAGAAACAAGAACTACATCATCACCACCAACATCAACAACAAAAACAGCAACATCACCATCACCAATACCAAAAACATTACCATTACAACAACATTAACACCAACAACAACAACGACAGCACCGGCACTTATGTCTTGTACTATGACATTTTCATAAATATGAGTACAAGTATACATGGATGGGTATCAGACTCCGATCCTAAAATCCAGAGGTTGAACCGCATGAAGGCCTGAGGTAGTCGGGACTACAGAGTAAAACCTACGCTGAAAAAATAGTAGTAGTAGTTTTATTTGTGAAGGCAAGCAGGGACGACAGAGAAGATGGCAGCGAGATAGATTACGGCTGTCGGATGCTCTTATATAAGACAAGTGAAACATGATGCAACACGGTCTACTCAAGTTGTTATGTCTAAGTATAGGAGCGTCAGTGAGTCAGAAAAAAAAATGAAAAGTCTGCTACAAGTTATCAGACTGTACGAGTTGCCGGCTTAAAAACCAAAGTTACGTCAATGTGTATGCGGGGAAAGTTATTTGTGTACAGGTTCGGTGCTTGTGTTTGTTTTTCTGTGCTCTCTTATCAGATTATTGAAAATGAGAACTACCTGAATGAGTGGTTTCTCTCTGAGAAAATACATTTCAATGTAATCTGGACCCAACAAGCACAAGCCTTCAAGCTAGAAATAAAAATAAAAAATAAAAATAAAAACAAGTTAGCCAACTAATAATAAAAAAAAAGGAAAAATAGGAAACACTATGGTGACACCAAGACGAACACCAACAACCAAAAATAACACCGACGTGAGCAACCACCGGCAACAGCGACACGACACAAAAATAACATCAATACCAACAGCACTAACACCAACACGATTAACAACAGCACAACCCAAAAAACAATCAACAACAATTCTAACATCAGTTAATACCCAGCAAACACTAGTCCACTGGCAACGTCGTGTCCCTGGCCAATAACATTCGCGGTAGGACGGCATTAATTGGTAAAAATATGTGACAGAACATTTACTAAAAATGCCTTCAGATACATTTGTACACAGTTTGTTTACAGTTGCCTATGACAGCTATTGTGAATCAGATCACATCAAACACATCCGATCAACTTTGAATTTTTCAACCATGATGGGACGTGTCAGAGGGACGTCATTTCAACAGTCATCAAACATCCAAATATTTGCTGGGTAGCATCACAGCCAACAACACAACCCAAAAATAACAACCAATAACAATACACTCAGCACCACCACCTGTAACAACCACAAATAACACCAACGCCACAACCAACACCATTAACAACAAAACAACACAAAAAACAACCAACATAAATGAATAACACTAGCACTATAGCCAACAAAACAACCCAGTAATAACAACCAACACCAATACCAACAGCACCAACAACTACATCAACAACCACAAATAGCACAGCCAACACCATCACCACAACCTAAAAATACCAACAGTACTAACATCACCACCAACAACAACCATAAATAACAACAGAAATATGAATCACAGTCTACAATATAACTACAACATAACTAAATACCTCCAACAACTATGCCAACTGCACCAACAACATCAATGACGTCACTATCATTAACAATAGCAACACCAACAATACTGACATCGACACCAACAACTCCTCCAAACATCAACAGGAACAATACCAACAAGAACTATAAATAACTCCCCAAACAACTCAACAAAAATTAAGACCGCAACAAGAACAATACCACCAGCACCAACAACTGAAAATAATTCCAACACAACAAACAACACGATAAAAATAAACAAATAACTTCATCAGCATCTCAATACAAACGATAATAACACCAACACCACGACAACAAACTGTTGTTTTACAGAACACAGAAACGTCCCAAAAGCATGTTCATTTATGCAATCAATACTCGGTCAGGACTCCTTTGCCACGAACTGCTGCGTCAATGCAGTTTGGTATGGAGATGATTGGCCTGTGGAATCAGCCGCTAATGCATTACTGAAGACCAGGTTGCTTTGATAGCAGCCTCCAGCTCGTCTGTGTTGATGGGTCGAGTGCTTTTCATCTCCCTCATGACAACATGAGAAGCATAAAGTGCTCTAAAATATCCTGGTAGATGGCTGCGGTGATTATGGACCAACATCAGCAGAACTTCACACTGGATTCCCTACTACAATTCCCTCAGACTGTGGGACCTTGATTACCAAATGAAATTGCACCGGTCCAGTTCTTTTTCTCCTTAATTAACCCAGGTAAGACGCTTCTAATGTTTTCTCTGGTTCAACTGTGGTTTGATACTAGGGAGGTAACAGTTGTAGCCCATTTCCTGAAAACGTCTGCGCATGGTGACTCCAGCCTCACTCCACTCCTCGTGAAGTTCTCTCAAGTTCTTGAATCGACTTCGCTTCACAATCATGTTAAGGTTGCGGTCATCCCTGTTGCTTGTGTACCCTTTTCCCCTTCCAGTAAATTGTCCATGACTCTTCTTTGATAAAGCGCTTGGCCAACAGCCAGCCCTTTCAGCAATGACCTTGTTTGGTTTACATTCCTTGTGGAGGGTGTCGGTGATTGTTTTCTGGACAAGTGTCAAGTCAAGTCAGCAGTCTTTCCCATTTGTGTACTGAACATTAGTAGAGAGATACACGTCCTTTGTACTATATGAACATTATCTTACTCAAACTTGAATTGAAATACAGCGTACAAATTTAATCCGTTCCAAAGGCAAGTTCTTAAAGCGAAATTTCGTATTGCGAAACGCATTTTCTCATAGGAAATAATGTGAATGCAGATAATCCGTTCCAGCCGCCCAAAATTATTACCAATATTACCAATTTCCAACATTATAATTATATTTTTGCTTTAGGAAAATATAAAATAATTGGACATCACTTAAACCTCGTTAACCTTCGTTTATGCCTCCTCTCAGCAGCGGCTGCTTTAGAAACCAAACTGACAGCGGCTCCCTTTTCTTCTTGCTACCATCCTTGATAACATTCTTGGTGCAATGTCTTCACTAAATCTTGCACAAAAAAGCAATACAAATATGTAAACTCGCTTCACTTGGCTTTCCACTGATGCTATCACTTGTGGATTTTTTGAATCCAATGTAGAATACTGTAATTCTCTATGTAAAAGAATCGGGCATGTGTACCCTGCCATTGCAGTAAAGTCACCCCAGACATCCTTTACTCACGTAGTACCGCGTGTGAACACCGTCTTTGCGTGTCAAAATTTTAATTACTTACGAAACTGATGGATGTTTGGACGAGTTTGAAAAAAAAAAAGTACTTGTTACAGGTCAGGTGACTTCCTGTGTCGTCTTTACTGGAGTAAAGTAAATTAAATGAATCGTCATCAATTACAATGACAGCTACAGGTATAGAGACGTGCTGCGCGGAGCACACACACTAGGTTTATTACACACATCACTGTGACAGACTAATGATGGCCACATAGCCTCACATCTTTTCACACACACGTGTGTATGTTTTTTCTCATCTCTCTCTCTCTCTCACTCACTCACACACACACACACACACACACACACACACACACACACAGGGTTTAAATATAGTACATACTGCATATATACATCGTGACCTACATGTATATGAAGCGACTAGCAAGTGTGTGTGTCTTACACTCCTTATACAGACAGAAAGATTAATGAAGCTAATTAACGCTATGCTACACCTACGTCTGTGTATTCCACAAACATTCCAATAGAGAACGTCTTTCAATAAATCACACAGCGCATTGTTGGCTTGATTTGCTTTTGAATTATATTTTGAAAAAAAAAACAATCATGGGAAAACATAAATAACAGCGCGTAATTAAAATACAAATATTTACTGTTCATGACCACAAGCGCCATATTTAACTTTCTTCAGAACGCAATCCCTCTCCCACCTTCTTCAGGGGAATTCAATAAGGTTTGTGGGGAAAGGAGGCGATTTATACTCTGTGTGTGTGTGTGTGTGTGTGTGTGTGTGTGTGTGTGTGTGTGTGTGTGTGTGTGTGTGTGTGTGTGAGGAAGTTTTAAATGCAGATGCATCGATTCAGGCACAAATTAAGAGTGCATCGACGAGGGAAGTCAGCATTTTCTGAAGTGGTTGTGGCAGGATGTGTTGTCTGTTTTTTGTGTGTGTGTGTGTGTGTGTGTGTGTGTGTGTGTGTGTGTGGTTGTACCTGTTCCAGGATAGAATTTGGTGCAGTTCCTATAAGCGATGTCCTCTTGCTTGACATCAAACTGTGGCAGAGCGATCTCATCCATCTGAACCGGGTCACCAGACTGCCACATGAACACCAGGTCCTTTGTGGTGTAGCCATCTGCAAACACACACACACACACACACACACACACACACACACACACACACACACACACACACAAATATTCACTCTTTATTATTACTGACAGGCACAGAGGCCACGCCTACTTAATTATGACTGACAGGCACAGAGGCCACGCCTACTTAATTAAGACTGTGCCTGTCTGTTATAATGAAGGAGGTGTGGCTGTCAGTTATAATGATGGAGGTGTGGCCTCTGTGTCGGTCAGTTATAATGATGGACATCATTATGACTGACAGCCACACCTCCATCATTATGACTGACAGCCACACCTCCATCATTATGACTGACAGACACAGAGGCCACACCTCCATCATTATGACTGACAGACACAGAGGCCACACCTCCATCATTATGACTGACAGGCACAGAGGCCACACCTCCATCATTATGACTGACAGAAACAGAGGCCACACCTCCATCATTATAACTGACAGGCACAGAGGCCACACCTCCATCATTATATTATGACTGACAGGCAGTGAGGCCACACCTCCTTCATTATGACTGAGAGGGACAGAGGCTACACCTACTTACTTATGACTGACAGGCAAAAAAGCCACGCCTTCTTCATTAAAAATGACAGGCAAAAAAGCCATGCTTCTATCTTGATAACTGACACATACAAAAACCACGTCTCCATCATTATGATTATTATGACTGAGGGGGACAGAGGCCACACCTCCTTCCTTATGATTTGACATTCACAGACGCCACATTCCCATCATTATGACTGACTGGCACAGAGGCCACGCCTACTTACTTATCACTGACAGGCACAGCGGCAACACCTCCATCATTATGACTGACAGAAACAGAGGCCACACCTCCATCATTATAACTGACAGGCACAGAGGCCACACCTCCATCATTATAACTGACAGACACAGAGGCCACACCTCCATCATTATAACTGACAGACACAGAGGCCACACCTCCATCATTATGACTGACAGGCACAGAGGTCACGCCTACTTACTTATCACTGACAGGCACAGCGGCAACACCTCCATCATTATGATTGACAGAAACAGAGGCCACACCTCCATCATTATAACTGACAGGCACAGAGGCCACACCTCCATCATTATGACTGACAGCCACACCTCCATCATTATGACTGACAGGCACAGAGGCCACACCTCCTTCATTATGACTGACAGGCAGTGAAGCCACACCTCCAGCATTATGACTGAGAGGCGCAAAGGCCACACCTCTATCATTATGACGGATAGGCAAAAAGCCACGCCTCCATCTTTATAACTGACACACAGAAGCCACACCTCCATCATTATGACTGACAGGCACAGAGGCCACGCCTCCATCTTTATAACTGGTGAGCACCTCCATCATTCATATTATAACTGATAGAAAATGAAGCCACACCACATTCTTGTTATTGATGGGAACAGAGGCCACGCCTCCTTCACTATGACTGACAGGCACAAAAATACATTCATTATAATAATATATTATAATATTATAATATTATATTATAATATTATATATATTATAATATATTATTATAATATTATATTATATTATATTATTATAATATAATATTTTACAACTTCTGCCTGACACTGTTTTGCTGTATCATAACATTAATTTGATCAATTCTTTCCCGCATACACACACATACACACACACACACACACACACACACACACACACACAAATCCCACAGCTCCACATACAGCCTGGCCTGCTATTTCACGCTACCTTGCTCAAATAGACTCCTCGTTACATGTATATATTCAAATGGTTGTGTGTGTGTGTGTGTGTGTGTGTGTGTGTGTGTGTGTGTGTGTGTGTGTGTGTGTGTGTAAAAACCTCCTGTAATCTGGACCTAACACATTATTCCCCTCCCACACAGATGACTGCAGTGCTGACGCATTGTGCCGGGCCCCCTACTGGCTACACAACTCGCGCCTTTACTATTTTTATTAACACACAGTAATGACTATCATTACACAGTAGTGAGCAAAAGTTTGCACACCCTCGGGATTTATGAGTGTAAACAGAGAAATTAGACTCCTGTTTAAAAAAATGTGAAGTGGTAAAAAAAAAAAAAAAAATTAAATGGGGCTTTAACATAACATTTTGCAACAAGACAAGACATTTTCTGTGTTTTACACTTTTATGACTCTAAATAGTTTGTTATAGTAAAAGACGATGCGGCTGGTGTGTGTTTTCAGTGTGTCAGTGTGTGGACAGTACTCACAGCTCTCCAGTTGCATCTTACAAAGTTGTGTGTCCATGGGAAAGAGGGTCAGATCCAGAGGGCAGGATAGAGTCACTGACAACCTGGACACACACACACACACACACACACACACACACACACACACACACACATTCACACGATATATCTTGTCTACATATACAATATAGAATCAAAGGCAAACTCATGACAGTTTAAAAACACACATAATGTAAGCCTGTTTTGACTTAATTTAGAAAAGAGAGGTTTCAAGTAGACACACACACACACACACACACACACACACACACACACACACTGCAAGGTTCATTAGGTCCGGCTGCCTGAAGAGCTGCAGTGGCAGATGAGGGGGAAAAAAAACACAAAGGCAGAAAAAGAAAGAAAAAACAGTGGGTGGGGGGGTGGGATGGGGTGTTCTGGCCTACAGCTATCACACACATGACAATCACAACCCCCGAATTTTTTTTTTCTTTCTTATCTGCCTCACTATAGGGTATTTTTTTTTTTGCTCGTGTTGTAATGCACAGCAGAAAACCCTCAAGCGTGCATCAAGAACTCATTGAAAAAGCTCCAGCTTTATTGCATTCGCTAATGTTAATACTCGGCGATCGAACCGATAAGGGGAGCTCGCCTCGGGTTTAAACGATTAGCGCGCAATCAATAAACCCAAGCATAGCACATGCTAACGGACAACCGGTACAGTCACGTGTGGGCTTTCGGGTTAAACTTAATCACATTATACTGTAGTACTTCAAATACTCGCTCTTAAGGAAGTAATGGTTTTGTTGTTAATTTACCAGATGCTAAATAGACTAAAGAACAAATCAGCAAATTTAAGAACAATTAAATCACCAAATAAACCAGTTGAAATTCTCAAAGCTACTTGTCCGACCTCTACATCATCTCGTCTGGCATCTGCAAATGCTTTGGTACATTAATGAAAATGATTATGTACAACCTTCTGGTGCTTCCTACATCGTCGACTGCGTATGTCATTTTGATCAAAATGTATTACACAGTTTCTCTGTGGAATAGTCGTACACCCAAAATACTGAGGCGCTGCATAATTCAATACATGCAAAATGGTTTATTTAGTTGTCAAAAGCTATCAAGCATTTTCTCTGTGGTGGTGAGGCATGATCGAGCATCAGCTGTAGACGTAGTGAAGCAGGTTGAACCAGCAGGTGACATGCAGATGCTTGCAGAAGACCTGGTAACCCAAGAGAGAAAGCAAGAAGTGTGTCTGTGAGTGTGAAAAGCTCCTGGCGACTCATCCTTCAATAACTTAACGTAAAACTGGTCCAGGAGTGAAGGAAAATATGCCAAAAAGGGGCCCACATCCTCAAGTCTCATTGACCTCATTGAGACTTTCGCCAGAATTCACAAGAACCAGCATCAAGAGCTTCATCATCTGTGCACCAATCAGGAAGAGCACTAGCTAAGAATGGAAGATTTCTTCAGAGGCTGGTCTAGTTTACTGCGATGGATTGGCACCTCATACAGCTCCGCCGCGACCCTGTATGCAGGATAAAGAGGTATAGACAATGAGACGACTATGAGTCGTCCAGTTTAAGGTTGATCAAACAGGAGCATGTTGGTGATGACGAGCTGCAGGATGAGTTAGAGCTGAAAAATGAGGCTGGCATAAATCACAGTAGACCAATTTTATCAGGTGAGGCCCAGGTCATTGCCCAACAGCTCCTAGCCACAAACATGCAGGAGTGGATGGGCTGCATCCTTGGGCAACACTTCCTCTCACAGACTTACATGGACCATAGCCCCCACCCATTTACGTTCACCCAGCAGCTCCATGACACTTACTACAGGTTATCAACCATGTAGGAGCAGTGCGTTGCCCGACTACTGCAAAGGATGGCCGGGTGGGTCCAGTGGCATGCCTGCAGTTGCTTGAAAATGGGGCTCAAGCTGTCAGAGAAAAAACTCCACTCCACTTGTGTGTTCCCCTTCCTGCCTGCCTCCCATTACCATAGATTTTTAAGTACCTCTTTCTGAAACAGAGCAAAGTTCTGGCAGGTTTGTTAGGAATTCTGAGGATCAGGATGCCCTAAGGGAATTTGCACACACCAATCTGTCAGGGGTACACCAAGGGTGGGGGGTGCAATCAAGCAAGTTGCAAATGTCATCTGGTGAATCCACTGGCCAAGGCAAAAGTGTCGTTACATCCATAACCAGTACTCGAGGTCCCCTTTGAAGGAATTGTCATGGCTTGTTCATTCTGATGTGTAGAAATGATATAAGTGGCTTGAGCCCCAAGAGGTTCCACAAGCCTCCAGAGGGATTTCTGTTATACAGCTGCAAATCCTGTGGCGCCTTTAACTTCAGCAAAGAAAATTGTGAGAAGAAACTTTCTAGCAATGAAAGTAAAATTCAATATGTTCATGACCTGAGAGTAAAACTCCAGGCATTGGGAGAATTAATGCAGAATAAATTGCTACATATACAAGGATGGCAAACCCAGCTGGGGTGTTCGGAAGTGGGAAATTGCAACCCACACAGGAATTTATGTCCCACATCGAGCTCGAAGATACTTGCACTGTGGCATTGGCCAATTGAGGTCTCACAAAAGCCAACTATGAGGTAAGAGAAACAGATAGAACTGATTCAGTACAGATTTACCACCTTAATCTCCTAAAATCCTGGATTGAGGTGATTGTGTCCCTGGAGACAGTTGTTCCCAAGAGAGCATAGATAGGACTGGAGGAAAATCCAAATGATTTGGTGCAATTCACCCCAGGCCAGTGCAGCAACTACCTCTCACAGTCACAGTGAGCACAG
Organism: Clarias macrocephalus; assembly: GCA_011419295.1. NCBI lineage: Eukaryota > Metazoa > Chordata > Actinopteri > Siluriformes > Clariidae > Clarias > Clarias macrocephalus. The sequence continues at coordinate 124,494 of JAAGKR010001167.1, forward strand.
GTTGTCATGTCGCACAAGGACTTTTCAGATGTGTTTTTGACTACTCAGTCATACTAAACTCATACGACCAGCCTAGATGGTGTTGCACACAGTCATTTGAGGCTACGCTCGGCATTGCGGTAACCTGGGAAGCCTAGGAATCTTGTTTCTGAAGACCAACTGCTTGGTAAAATCTGTTTGGACTATAAAAAATACATCACAGTGTCTAAACTTGACATAAATCCGATGCTTCGTATTGAGTGACTGCTCTATCTGGTAGGCTCGACTCACTTTTGCACTTGCATTTTTATTATTTTTTTTACAATTTTTGTTAGACCTTTCCTGTAAACTTGTCCTCGATTGATTAATTGCTTTCACGCAAATCTTAACTTTTGACCATTTATGGGGAATGTTAGCTCATTTCAATGTTAGCACAAGCAATGATCAAAGTTCTCGAAAATACTTCACCTCAGGAACCTTCAGCTAGGAAGCATAAAACACAGTGTTACAGTTTTTCTCCATGGAACAACAGTAAGTTAATGAGTATTGTCCATCAATACTTATGGGCCATGGTTTCAATCATGGCGTACTGAAACAATGGCCAAGGCTGGTTGAAAGGCGCAGCTGAATGTTGAATGTTAGAGACCCACTATATCCTCACTCTTTCCTTTGCGACAACAGGAATGTAATCCAGTCTTGTATTTCTTGTATTTCTCCCCACATATGACTGCAAGACTACCTCAGAAGGGTCCTTTTTCACACTTTAACACATGGAGGCTATTCGCACCAAGGTCATAGCAAATAAGGCCATTAGATTAGGCGGAACGCAGATTGGCTTTATGGATGAAAACAGATTTATCAAAATAAAAAAATCAAATCCGTAGCATCTCATCTATTTACAGGGTGATGAAAAGATGCCAGGTGGGCATGAAACAGCCATATAATTTGAAAGAAATGTGACGGAGTGATGGAACTATGGCACCAGTACCTACTGGTAAAAACATCTATGTGGATACAGTAACTGTACTGTATGTACAGTAATAATTGAATGGAGATGCATAATAAAAAGTATATACTATACATAATTCATAAAAAGTATTATAAGACGAATATAATGTACTGTGAAAAAGTATTTGCCGGATTTATAATTTTTTTTTTCAGATTTCTCACAGTTAAATAATTCAGATCATCAAAATAATTTGAATATACATAAATTATTTTGTAATTTAAGTAAATACAAAAGGCCTTGAGAAAAAGTAATTGCCCCTCAACCCCCAACACACACACACACACACACACACACACACACACACACACACACACACACACACACAGGTACATACATGAATCATAAATGTACTGTGATTAACCACAATTTTTGAAAAGCTGAGATAAATTTCATCTGCCACACCTACAGCTGATTAATGCCAGAACTGTTGAATCAAGAAATAACTTAAATAAGCTGCTGTTTCAGTGCACGGCTAACTCATATTCCCATTTTAGGGCTATACAACACACAGAATCTCCTTCTTTTTATGACTACAGGCATCTTATCCCTGATGATGATGATGATGATGATGATGATGATGATGATGATGATGATAAAGGTCTGAAATATGTGGTAATTTGGGATTTCCATCACTCAAACATCACTGGGTGATGTTGTTTTCTTTTTCCCCGACCCACTACGGGACGTTGAGGGAATTCCTCCCACCCTTTTCCTTACTCCTTAACTCAGTGTGGAGGTGGAAGGTTTGCGATTGCCAGCCATATGATCCTGATGCAGCATGTGAGGATATCACAGTGGGGACACCTGGGGAACCTGGATAAGACACACTGCACTGTGGATGAGACTCCGTAGTCACGGCAGGAAGTGTAGAAAGACCGCACTGTATTGTAATTCCTCACACAGCGCTGCATGTAGTGTGTCTTATGAATCTTATGTTCATCTTATCTCTAATCCTAATGCAGTGCTGGAAACGGTCTGGTCTTATCTTTTTCTTCTCTGTATCGGAATGACGTTGTCTTTCAACGAGTTACATTACAAACAATAAAAGTGTAAATGTGAATCTTTGACATTGACAAATTTGAAATTTGAAATTGATATATGGTGCGTAGAAAGATCCTCATTAAAACCTTAGTCATAGTTTGCATCATAAATTTGCACGTTTAAACAGACAAGCATTTTAACATGACACAAGTTAAGGGTTTTTGAAGGTAATCTTGAGTTGTGTGTTGCTGTTTGTGCAAGCTGACAAACTGAGACTGAGAAAAACTGTCCTATTTGACTAATTGCCTAAATCTTTTTCTCCGTGTCGCTGAAGGAAGTTCCCTTTAGCAGCCATAACAGCTCTTATTCATCAGAATGATGCATAGACGGATCGGCGTCTGATTCACAAAACCATCCAAAGACATCAAAAACAATCTGTGTGCAACCGATGAATGAGTTCAGATACGGTAGGAGCTCCAATCGCGAGAAAAGGGAAAAGGATACAGGAGACAGCAAATTTCCGAGAGCTCACAGCTACCTCATGCTAATGAGCACGTCCCCGTTGCGGAAGATGAAAAGCAAGATGTTCTCCTGCGTCACGTCGTGGAAGTTGGCGTTCTTCTCGTTGGCGAAGAACAGATCGGGCTTCCACAGGCACTGGAACATTTTGGGATCCACCGTCAGCGCGTCCGACTTGAAGTCTGTCGGCAAGCGCAACCTCGGGTCGTTCCAGCGCTGCCGAAGGAAAATGTTCACTCGGTAGTCCTGGACGAAGGAGACGAGAAATAGGACAAGAAAGATATTTTTTTTTTCTGAATGTAGGCAAATCAAAGATAAAGACGTTTTATAGAATTATGATAGTGAGACATATTAAAGGAACAAATAACGCGTTCATGCTTTTGGGATACATGGATAAACAAAAGAATTAGTTAAATATTAACAGGTGGATGGATAGATGAAAGCAAAAATAATTCAAATAACTAGATAAAGAATGAATGGATGGATGAGATAGATAGATAGATAGATAGATAGAATAATAAACAAATGAATGAATTACAATGGATGGATAAAGACATAGATGTATAGATAATTAGACAAATGAATGAATTAATGAATAAGTGGATAAACAGATGAATAAATAGATGGATGAATAAATGAATGAATGAATGGCTAAGTAGATATTTGGTTGAATAAGTAGATATGCTGTATGGATGAATTGTTGAAATGATGGATCAATGGATGGATAAATAGCTAATTACTGCATAAATTCATGGATATCTGTATGGATGAATAAATAGATGAATGGATGGATAAACCGATGGTTTGGTGTTTAAATAAATGGATGGATGGATCAATAGTTTGGTGTTTAAATAAAAAAAAAAGATGGATGGATGCTTGCATGAATGACTGCATGGATATATAGGTGGACAGATGAATAGGGAGGAAAATGAATGAATGAATGAATGAACAGATTAATAAATAGATGATGAAACAAACAAATCAATGAATGAATAAATGAATGAATGGATGAAATAAATTGGTAAATAGATGAATGAATAAATCAATGAATGGATGGATAAATAGATGGTTGGTAAAAACTAATGATTGAATGAATAGATGCATGTATGAATGAATGCACGAAGGCCATGAATGGATGGAATTAATGCCACGAATGGATGAAAATAAGTGGTTAAATAGATGGATGGCTTGGTGATTAAAACATGAACTGATGGCTGTTTGAGTGAATGAATGGATGGATGGATGAATACATGAATTTCTGCACAGGTAAATAAATAAATGAATGAATAAAGGCACAGATATATAAATAGATATGAAACAACAAATAAATAAATTAATGAAGATATGCAGATGTATGAGGAGCTATATGGATAAATGAATCAGTGGACAGGTAGATAAAGAGCTAGACGGATGCAAGAAATCCAAATGGATGGATGGATGAATGAGTGAATGATTAGATGTATTTATGGTTTTGGGTAAACGGATATATGCAAAACCACACCATGTTTAAATGGCCATGTTTACCATGGTGGTCTCTTGAATTGATCCAAAGCTGTTGATAAAAATGTTCACCTTATCCTCCACTGGAATGCCTGCACACACACACACACACACACACACACACACACCCACACACAATAGATACTGTGTAATAGAAGCTGATTGCAGCAAACCACCAGCAGATTGAACATTCCAGCTCAGACTTGTCCTCATGTGGTCGAGCTTTATAAACTATGTTCTCGTGTAAGCATGACTGCGGAAGTGACAGCGAAGGCCGCTGATCTTCGACCCTCGGGTGCGACATTGCAACTCGACCGGCTGTTTCATGATACTCGAGAGCTTCCAATTATCCCGCGCGCTGAGAGCCGGGCTCTGTCCTAAACCCAAATTACAGCTCTAATGAGCTCATCTATAACTCCCCTTTGGACTTGTCAGATCTGTGTACACACAGGGCCTGGATTTACTTTCCAACCACTCTGTGCTTCCTGAACATTTAAATAGTTTGTGCTGTTCTCACACAGAGGAAGAATTTATTACCAATTGGCTTTATGGTCGCTGGGTAAGAACAAAAACAACGAGCCTGACATTGTAGTTGGAGTGAAACTGAGGTGTTTTGTTGATGTACCTTGGAAGTTGGGGCGGATTCGGGAGTCGTAAGTCACTAGCAGGCGGTTGAGGATGTTGCTGGTTGAATTAGCAGGAACCCGATCGAGGTCTTCCGCTGACAGTTGACTGTAATTAACGAAATAAAATCATTCACACACACTGCTCAAAGTTCATTTAAATCAGAGTTGACGCTGTTTGGAACAACCAAGTTTTTAATAAAACTATTAGCTACTTACTATCTTGTGATTCCAAATCATGTGCCAAATCATGTACAGCGGTACAGGCAAGTTTTTAACTTAATCACTAATATTTAACAATATTACACAAAAAAAATGTGTAAAAAAAATCACAACGCTGGTATCGCTGATATGGTTGGTATCGTGGTTGGTTTGACTCTCTGGAAAAACAGCTTCCGCTGACTGAAAAGAATTCATAAAAATTTGTGAACTCGCTTCGCTTAGCTTTCTACTAATGCAAACAAGTGCTGAGGTTCCGCTGTTCCACTTTCTCTCCAAAATCAAATTTTTTTTTAAGTTCTTTAATTTTTTACATTTGAACTTTAGGTGGTAAAATGTTGCAGTTCCTCTATAATCCTGCAGATGGTGCACTCAAAATTATACATTACCAGAGAGTACAGCATTTACTTGCTAAGTTTGTTTAGAATTGTTTTCCAAACAATTATTTAGACTCGGGACATTTATAAAATCGTGAGTCGCGATACAATTCAAATCGGCCCTGAGGTATCGTGATAATATTGTATCAGTTGGTCCCTGGTGATTCCCGTCCTTATTCGTCTCACTGAAGGATCTTTCCTGGTTTGCCTGCAAAGATTGTAAATTCCTACAGCTGTTTATTTCTTCTTACGTTCTGCTTCCACACGACTATACTATTTGGTTTACCAAGCCAAGTTTTCACTTTGTCCTTATCTCCACCCCTGTCCTCATATTGGTTGTTCGCTCTACTGTGTTCATCTGCTGTGGATGCTCCTTTCTGGATGAATCCGTAAACACGATGTATTTTGTTAGGTCTAGTCAACGTTTTTAAGCCTTCCTAAGCCTTTGCTTTGCCATATTTCCCGTTTCATATGTTTTTTTTTTTGTTAACTCCTTGATTTTGACCCCTTACCTATCCTTTTCATCTTTGAAAAAGAATTACTCGGGTTTGAGTTCTGGTTAAAGTTCCCTATATAAAATTCCCAAATATTTGCAATCCCAGTTTTGCTGAACATTTGGGCTTCCTATCGAAGATGTGATGTAATGTAATGATATTATGTTTGACTTGATCTATAAAGGTACTTAAATTATTAGTCCAGAGTTAATCCAGTATTTATCACTGGTATACCTGTTAACCCCTGAACATCAACATCTGGATGTGCTGAGCAACTCCAGGCACATCACAAAATGTCATCACTGATTATTTACATTTATAGCACACCTTTAAGTGTTATGATCCCTACATATCATATGTGCACACACACACACACACACACACACACACACACATAGACACCCATATTTTTATAATGCAAGGTATGCACCATATATACAATTAGCTAGTGTGTACTGAAAATCCACTGATCCAGGATCAGAAAAAATAGAAAATAAATGTAGAAGGGGGCGACTGCACTGTGCAGGAAGTCGTCCTGTTTAACCAAGCAGTAATTCTCTTTGGCTGACACACTCGCTCAATCCAGCCCTGATATATAACCGCATGAACTTCTGAGCAAACATGATACGCTTGCGTTAGTGAGTGAGTGTGTGCGTGTGTGTGTGAGTGTGAGACAGAGGGAGTGTGTGTTTTGTTTCATAGTTCCATAAAGATAAAATATAATGTGAAACATTTCCTGTCACTATTTATTTACGTATTTATTTATTTATTTATTTATTTATATAAGTGCTTGTCTGTACAGCAAGATGATGCCACCATGACGACATTATACTATTGTGTTTTTTTTTTGTTGTTGTTGATAATGTAAAAGGAAAAAAGAAACTGGAATTGTTCTTGTGTATTTGTGTGTGTGGTAGAGGGAGGGAGAGAATGAGACGGAGAGAGAGAAAGAGAGAGACTCACGAAGGACAGACGACAGGTTTTTTGCCTTTCTTGCCTTTCTTGGGTTTGCCGCCTTCTTTCGCAGCACCCTCAGCGGAAAACTGAACCAGCAGCAGCAGCAAGAACAACGACCTCAAATCCATGACTGAACACCTGCGTCTCACACAGAAACACACACACACAGAAACACACACCAGCCCAAACACCAGTGTTCACCAGTTATCCTACAGACGTTTATTGATCTCAAGTCTGGCAGCATCTTCACATTAACTCCGCGCCCCTGCTGAATTAGCACCTACCGAGCTAAGTTATATAACTGCGTATGTTGTGATCCGACTAGGCGGCTCATTAATCATGAAGCTTGTCATGTTTAGAATTATTCCCACACAATTAGCTCACAGGAATATATACGCACATGAACACGACCACACCACAAGCATACCACCAATTGCAGGATATAATTCGACCTTATTATATTTTCATTTATTATTATTGATTATTTAGCTTATACTTTAGCTAATAAATGTATAATTTTAGTGCCTGAACGTTTAAACAACAATTTCAAATATTTTTTTAATTTAAACTATTTCTACAACATTTTATGTTTATATATATTTTATATATACACTTTATATAAAGTTTATAAATTTACCAAAAAAAAATTACAATGGTTTACAGCCACTCAGATCGTCACACTTGCCCATTTTTTCTGCTTTCACCATGTCAACTTTGAGAAATTTACCGTTCTTATATATTCCACCTCTTGTCAGGTTTTGCTGAAGTTTAACCTGCCTGAAGTTTAACCTGCGGCATAAGCGAAATCAAAATGGTGAGTATTTATTATGATATTCAACGTTATATTCATTATATTTAATGACTGATTGGTGTATATTGTTAATTTTAAAATGAAGCTCAGCATGTACTTTACCTAAAAAATACATTTAAAAAATGTATAATCACTTTGACATTGTTTAAACAATACTTTTTTATTATCATTATTTATTAATTACTGTAGTGCAACTTTGTATACAATTTTTTAAAGGTGTATAATGAAATATTCAACATTATTCGTATCACCTGAGAGTGGTTTTAATATTACAACTGATTGGTGTATATTGTTCACTTTAAAATGTACAATCAGTCACGTTATTGCTCAACTGAACGCTTCAACAGCAGGTGTAACTTCGCAATTCGGTAGGAATTCATTCAGTAGTGTATTTATTTATCTATCTGTGAACAAGTTATTAGACAAAATAAGAACAATCTTTGAAAGATTTAACATTTAACATGATTTATCTTGAGAAAAATGCGTGACATGTAAACTATTTGGCGGCAATGACAATTGTTAAAAGCGCTATACAACTAAAATTTAATTGAATTAAAGAATCACAAAAACAGCTGGTCAGTTCATGTTTCCACTGAATAATGTACATGTATTTAACCCCCCCCCCCCCCCCCCAAAAAAAATAAGCCTTGTGTGTGTTTGGGAATTTATATAAATGGAGGAAAGGTTTTGTGTGTACATTTGTCAGAACTCGCTCTTTCAATGATATCTTTACATTTCATAGTTCGGAGGTCTCGAAACCAGTCTCAGAAGTTTTCCTGTCTGTTTGTCTGTCTGTCTGTATGTCTGTCCAGCCTGATTTTGTCACAGCATCACGCAAAACCGGCTCAACAGAATTTAATGAAACTTTTGCGATACTACAATATCTGCCTGAAATTTAACCTGCACCATAAGTGAAATCAAAATGTTGAGCAGAAGCGATGTTATTAACATTTACGCGTCCCGGATTTAATAGTCTGCTTTAAAATAATAAGCTATCTGCTCAATGTAGACAAGCACCTGCACCTATAGATTTTAATTAGAAAAGCTAATATATATATTTATATATATATATATATTATATATATTTTTTAAATATTTTTACTCAAATTTATAATTATATTTTCACTGCTGAAATAACAGTGCTGAAGTGGTTTAAGTGAATTTTAACATGCTGGAAACGTTTTAAGACAAAAATCATAATCTTTATCCGATCTACTTTTTCGATTTCTCAAAAAAAAAGTACAAAGTTAGTGTAAACAGGGCGTAAGATTCTCAGCCTTATTTCTTTAAATTAATAAGTTAGACAGTTCTGCCTTACAGTAAGACAGAGAAACATGTATGTGGGCTTCAACCTGAAATAATAATATGAATGATTACATTAAAGCTCATCAGCTTTAACCTTTTAAGTATTTTTACAAACTCTTTTCCAGTCAGTGACGGTTACTTCAGCTAGTTTATGAGGGAATTTAAGTGATTATTACACACAAAAAAGCAGGAGTGTGAATGAAAGGGTGATGAAGTTAGCCGTTAGCTTCAGACTCCGCAGTCTGACAGGAGCTCGAGATGAGGCGGCGCGTGGCTGTTCCTGGGCGCGTGCGGTGCAGAGATAAATACACGCGCGCGAGAAATAAAGGCGCGCGCACACGCACACGCGCGCGCGCGCACAGATCGAGTTTAAGTTGGACTTGGCGAAGTTGCAGTGTCATGCGCATTAAACCCTCCTGCCCTTGAAATGAAAAGCCTGAGCGGCTGCGTCCCAAACCGCAGAGTAATAATACTGTACTAATTAATTAATGCATGGGAATATTACCTCGCGTGCACATGCATAATCTACTAAACGCTGTGCATTAGTCTGCGGTTAGTGACCGTGTGTGTGTGTGTGTGTGTGTGTGTGGTGCATGCGGGTCTGGGACGGAGCTCGGCTCTTACCTCATGAGGTCCGGACAAGAAATCTACTTCTAATGTATACACTGTATAAATAATCCTCGCTCAGTCACTGTCATAGTGCATCTCTGTCCCGGCTCAGCTCGTGTGCATGCGTGTGCGTGCGTGTGTGCATGCGTGTGTGGGGCTGAGAGATAGATAGATAGTGTGTATGTGTGCGAGAGAGAGAGAGAGAGAGAGGGAGAGAGGGAGAGAAGACAGGAACGGGACGTATGGGATTCCGCGTGCACGACACTGTCGCGCACGCGCACCCTGATATACTGTACAGTGCAATGTCCAAAAATATCACGATGTCAATGCATGCATTAAATAGAGTACTGAATTATTCAGCACATTCAAAGTGTTTCTTTTTATATATATATATATAAAAAAAATTACAGTGTAAAGTGTTGTCCTCGGTGAGGTGGAAGTGAGGACACCTGGTCTGGTCAGGTGAGTTTAGGACAGGTCTCTATGAGGATGTTCCCATAGTTTAAGTTAACAGCATGCAACTTGGTGTAGAATTAACACAGTGTTTCAAAAAAAAAGAACATCATACCAACAGTCACACTGTTTTAGTGGTGATAGAGCGATGGCCTGGACAGCAATGTCTGGACTTAAATCTGATTAACAAGCTGTTCACGATCAGAAACCCTTCAATGCGGCTGAATTAAAACAATTCTGCAAAGAAGACCAAAAATCCCTCCACATCGATGATAAAGACAATAGAACATGGCTGTTTGTGACCTGGAAAGAAGAAGAAAGTAAGAAGGCATACATGCCAATAGGAAATAATATATTTTATATTCTTTCTTATTAGCATTTATGCCTTCTTGCTTCCTTTTTCTTTCAAGGTCACAAACAGTCACGTATGCATTTCACTACGCATCGTACTGTGTATGGTTTGTATGTGAAAAATAAAAAATTAAAGACTCATTACCTGTTATCACACACAATGTAGAGACATTAATTGTGTTGTCTCCTCACTGAGGTGGATATGAGGACACCTGATCTAGTCGGGTACGTTTCTATAAGGATATTCCCATCATTTACATTTCCGGCATTTGGCAGACTTACATTTTAAGTTCATTGGGTTTGGCCTTGCTCAAAGGCCCAACAGGGGCAACATGGTGATGCTGGGGTTAGAACCTGGGACATACCCATCAGTTGTCCAATGCTGTAACCAATTAGCTCTGCCTGGTTTGCTTGTCTCCCACAACACCATTGAAACGCAATTAACTTCATTTCACTTATTAGTTCCCTTTTTTTTTTAACCGTGTGATTTACAGTATATGCTTCTTATATATCTTGTAGTTTTTTGTTCTTAGGATTGCACTAGTAACATATCCCATGTCTACTGACTATGCAATCACATCTATCTATAGAAAGGAGGACTAACACAGGTTTGAGTCACCTATGTTCCCGGACGTGCTTATCAGCTCAAATAAACACGGCTTCACTCCTGGGATGGGTTTTCATCTTCCACTACCTCTGTCTCCTCTAACGAGCCGGTGGTGTTGTGGGAGACAAGCAAGCGTGCCTAGTCAGGGAGTTGAAGTGCCATTTACAGAAGTGATTCTTTGGGGACTTTGGGGACATAGGAAAGAGGCTGAGTAAAAAAACATGTCCGTGGGAGAGCTGCGAGGTGAAAGGCCAAGCAGAACTCAAAGGCTCGTTTGGGAAAAAAAACATTTTGATTATGAACAAGAATTTTGGGCAAATATTCTGTGAACTGATGAGACTTTTTGGAAGCATTCCGTTACATCTGGGGTAAAACTAACACAGCGTTTCATAAAAAGAACATTATACCAACAGTCAAACATGGTCGTGGTAGTGTGATGGTCTGGGGTTGGACATAGGAAACTTGCCATAATTGATGGAACCATAAATCCTGCACTCTACCAGAAAATCCTGAAGGAGAATCTTCAGCCATCAACGTGTGACCTCAATCCCAGGCACACTTGGGTTATGCAGCAAGACAATGATCCGAAACACACCAGCAAGTCAACCTCTGAATGTCTAAAAAATGTAAAATTAAGGTTTAGATCATGCTCGAAAAAGCCTTAAAACAATTCCGCAAAGAAGAGTGGGCCAAAATTCCTCCACAGTGATGGGAAAGACTCATTGCCGGGTATCACAAACACTTGATTGCATTTGTTGCAGCCAATGATGGCACAACCAGTTATTAGATTGAGGGGCAATTACTTTTTTACATAGCGCCAGGTAGGTTTGGATAGCTTTACAAACTTGTGCATTTTCACACATGAGTAAGGTAAAGATGGCGGCCTCCTTCATATGGGTTCCTGTCATAGCATTGTATTTTACATATCAGAGGTTTGGAGCGAGCTCTACATTTTGGGATTTGATACAGTACATTCATGAAGTTCATGTTGTTTCTTTACAACCATGGTCCTGCAACATACAACAGAACATCACAGTATACAGCGTGAGATGAGTTCAAAATATAGTCTCCAATAAATACACAATGCAGAGCATGCTAACTGGACAGTGCTACAGAACAGCACTGGATAAAAGAAAAACAAGAAGTTCCGGTTAACTGCACAGAATTGAGAAGAAATTCGAATAAGATTGGTCGTTCTAATGGTCCTAGCATCACCTTGTTGTCTCTCAAGGGTAATAAAGTCCATGAGGTAAATCGGTCATTTCAAATTGCAAGGTTTTTTGTGTCGAGATGGACCATGAGTTGTCCAAATGCCTCAGGGAAGAACATGTTACAGAGTCTAGTGATGGTTCCATGGATGCTTTGGTACTTTCCACCACATGGTCAGAGTTGTGTATGAGAAACTGTGGATGAGGTGGATGAGGTCATTTAGAATTCCAGTGGTCTGGTGGATCCATTGCTGGCAGTATACCAGGATGAGAATATTAATTCATTTCACAATACCAGACTGCAGGTCTGTCTGGAGAAACTCTGGTGGTGAGGATGGAAGGGGACAGGTGCTTTTGGAGTTTCTTGGCTAGACAGTTGGTATTAAGGAGCCAGGCAAGGTTCTCTGTTGCGTCATTGAGATGCTGTGAAGAATGATCACCTGAAGTCAACAACAATCCTTCATTTCATTGATATTGAGGGATACATCATCGTCTGGGCCTCACAACGAGCTGACCCCCCTCCCCCCCCTTGTATGCTGACTCATTCTTGTTGCTAATGAGCCTCACTATAGCGATGTCATAAGCAAATCATTGTCATAACCGCCAGTCCCTCACGATTGCCTGAGGGCTAAGGTTTACGATCCAACTCTTGGGAAGTTTTCCTCAGAAATATGTCACACTGTGCAATAAAAATGTTTTCATTCAGGACTGTTTTTACCTCTTTAACAAGGCAGTGGCATAAAGTTGGCAGATTGTCTTGAGGTGTCTCCAGATCGCTCTTTCTGAAACCTTTACGACAGGATGTACCCATTTCTTACCTGCTGACTCGACACTGTGAGCTTGACTCCCGTATTATATACCAGTCACAGTGAACAGAAAAAGGTCTTATCTTCACATTTTTTAAAATAATTTTCACCATAATTTAGTCGTAGCCAATTCCCACCCATCATTAGAGCACTTCCACATCAAGGCTACAACTACCAGTCAGGGAGGGCCGAAGACGATCACTTGTTTCCTCAGAACAGCGTGACGCCAGCCGGCCGCATCTTTTCGACCTGATTGCTTATGCACCTTTGGGATCGGCGTAACACACTCAGAAGACAACATCATCTATTCCTTCACTGTGTTTGGCTATATAGTAGCTGGCTATAATGCTAGAGTGCCTCCCATACCTCCCTCGGCCAATCAGCTCCCGGTTGCGGAAGGCTACAGCATCATCCGGGATTCAAACTTGCAACCTCTGGATGATAGGGCGAGCTGCTTACCACTGCACCACTCAAGAACAACCTTCACATTTTTTAATTCGCTGGCGAATTTTGTTTTTATTTGTTATGAGATTATTTTATGGGCTTTTGTCTGGATATTTGAGTTTGTTATTATGGTCCGATCATTGGTATATATCTTAATGGTGTCGAGGTAGTTTTTTTTTAGTCCTGGATTATTTTGTCTTCATACACTTTGTCATGTTGTGCATTTCTAAGCCTTGTTTGACAGTTTCGTTGTCTGGTATTTTGACCCTTTGCAGTTTTTCCCCATGTTTCAAACCTTATTATTATACAAGTTATTACCATATACATATTATTATATGAATGTCATCATCTGATGCTGTAGTCCTGTGATTAGAGAATGTGTTTTACTAATAAACCCAAGCTGATACACTGTAGTATAAATTATGTCTGGCAAATTTATGATCCTGTACTTTTAGTTAGTTATGTTGCTATCGAGCTATAGATACTATTAAACTAAAGCTACAATATCATCCTGGAAGGCCCGAAACTTCCTTTTGATTGACGAGGTTAATCACGTCTGGGACAATCACAAGAATATTTTGGAAAAGCTGTTTAATCCAAAGTCGCATAAAAAGACGTCTAAGGGCAAATGTTATATTTTTATCATTAAATAGTTATTAAATCCATTTCAATTTAATTAAATTCTAGTCATAACATTGGTGCAGAATTTCCTTAACGTTGAGTTTTAGTTGTAGCGTCCAGGAAAATCTTTAGTTCACTACAGAACGTGTGCAGGGGAAGAAATGATAGATGGTCCTTCAGTACCAGTGTGTGTGTGAGGGAGGTAGAATAGTGCTTCTCATCTACTCTACTCACACACTCACACAC